>MDKI01283054.1:0-39766 GCA_005239505.1 Nicotiana paniculata
TAATAATAATAATAATAATAATAATAATAATAATAATAGTAATAATAATAATAATAATAATAAAGGTAATGATTGTAGGAAGAAATTAATGATTAGCTAAAGAAGAATTCATGGTTAAGAATTGAGTTAATATGATGGCTAAAGACCATCCTATTTATCACATGAAAATGAGTTTAGTTTCATGGCTAGTGTCTTACTTACTTGTCAATTTTCTTTCATGCAAGATGACAACACATCTCATGCAAAATGATACTTGACTTAGCTCAAACAATCTTTTAAATCAATGCCACATGTAAAAACTCTTGACATGTACCTGTATACGGTCAAAACTGAGTTCGCATATTGTGTGGCCAATCGAGATTGAAGCGTGACAGGATTAAGCTCAACCACGGGTTATATCAAATCGAGGTGCGAAGTTACATCGTTGAGATCATGACACCGGGACCGAACAAGATCGAGACCAAATGAGATCGAGAGAAATTTGCCGAGCCAAATAATAGAAGGCCGAAATATTCGTGAGCAGTTGGGGATTGCGGCGGAATTCCCGGCACGTATCAAGGAGAGGCCGATTAATTAGCAAATCATGAGATTTACCTTACATAGAATTGTATCAAGAATAGGACTCCCCTACTATATAAAGGGGAGTCTGATCATTTGTAACACACATTACAATACGCAAAACAAAGCAATGTACTGTCATTTCTATTTCGTATCATCTTGTTATTTTGTTCATACATCAGTTGAGGCATTTCTTGGTTCGAGGGTGATCGAGCACGAAGGCCAAGGCTGTTCAATTCATGTAGTTTGCATTTGTTCTTTTATCGTCAATTTCAATATCAATAGGTTTTATTAATTTGTATCAAGTTATATTATGTATACTTAAAACCGCGTATAAAATTCAATTGTTATTCGATTTTTAGGGTAAACAGTTTGGCTTCCACCGTGGAGCTAAGGATAATAGTGATTATTGGTACAAGCTTTCATAACATACACTATTTTACACTTGTTCTTTGGAGTATCGTTATTCCAAGATCAAAATGTCAAACTCTCAGTCAGCACCCCTACACGTGGACAATGATTTCGGTCATCACGACGAAAATAATAACATAGCACCAGGGAACAACGTACCTCTGGTTGGCCTCGATGGAGTTCCGGTTGTTGATCTGATCGACGTCAGCTCACATGTAGCCATTAACGCAAATTTGGTTGTCACAGGTGCGGTCATCGCTGAGCAGAGAGTTTATATTCGAGGGATTGTTCATTTTCACTCCATTTTTTATTTTGAGCTCGGGAGAAGGTGATTTTTTAATGGATTTTCAGAGGAATCTTGTGGGTAACGATTTCTTACTCGAATTTGGTTTAATTGCATTAATCTATTGCGGTTTTCCTTATTTAATTAAGGAGTTTGAGAGAAAAAGTTTGTAAATGGGAGAAAAAGTTCCCCAATTGAAAATCCGAGATTTGAGTGAGATTTTGACGTCGGAATTTTATGATTCTTGTTCGAGTGATTTCGTGAGTGAATGGATGTTCTAAATTTGTAAATTTCACTCGATTCTGAGACGTGGTCCCGGGGGACTTATTTTGGGCAATTTTCCTAATTTCGGGTCTTAGCTTCGAATTTATTAGTTAAACTAGTTTCTTGTAGTATTATTTACATGATGCTATTGATTTGATTAGATTTGGTCCATTTGGAATAGGATATTCATGGCAAGGACGTGATTTCAAGTTTGATTTGAGCGGTTGAGGTAAGTATCTTGCCTAACCTTGTGGGGGGAATCACCCCTTAGGATTTGAGACTTATATATTGATTTTAGTCCGTGTATGCGAAGTGACGAGTGTGTGCTCGAACTTATTTGTATAAGGTTGACCTTTTAGGGTTCTTAGGTCCTTATATTTACCTTGTATGAAGTTGATCTTGATACGCTTGAGTTCCTATCTGCTAGTTTCACCTCTACATGCTTTGATTAGGACTAATTGCTTTAGGATCCACCCTTACCGCCTACTTGACTCTGATTTGACTTAACCAAAGGTTTTACCTCTCTATCATCATGCTATATTTTGATTAGCTACTTATAATTAATTAGATGGTTGAATATCCCTCATAATTTTCTCAACCTCATAAGGGGTATAGATAACTTATATCTTAGTCGACTTGTCCTTACTTGGAATTATTTGACTTGTGTTATCTTCTTATTGTTGACTTGAATGTGTGAATTTTTTGCTTGTCTTGTTTTTCCCTGGTCAAGTTGTTCCCTTTTGCACTTAGTATTTTGTGCCGTGATTATTCTTTGTGAACGATGTTCTACTGTTTCTTTGTGAATTAAAGTTCTTGTATTGATTTATTCGTCGTATCTTGTGTCATTGTCCTTGTTGCTTTGTATTTGATATGGTGATGTACGAGTTTTCTGCCATACTATAATTGTTGTCTTTGGTTGTTGCATTGCATATTTAAATTGGGATACGGACGTATTCCGGGAGCTTTCCCCCTGTACTGCATATTTAAATTGGGACTACGGACGTATTCCGGGAGCTTTTCCCATGTACTGCATATTTATTTTGGGACTACGGACGTATTCCGGGAGCTTTCCCCCTGTACTGTATATTTAAATTGGGACTACAGACGTATTCCGGGAGCTTTTCCCATGTACTGCATATTTATTTTGGGACTACGGACGTATTCCGGGAGCTGTACTACATATTTATTTTGGGACTACGGACGTATTCCGGGAGATCTTTGTTGATACCCAATTTTTACCAAAAATATTTTTTATTTGCATATATACCCTCAAAAATCATGCGTTATTAGCAATTAGTATTTTTCCATAATTTTTCTACAGTTTTATTAATTTGTCCAGTATTTTATTATCAATAAATAATTATAAAATTGCATCACACATGATTTCAAAAGCATTCCCTGATTTAATTTATTGTTTATGGTTCTAATAAGACAAAATTATTTCATAATTAGTCAAATTGGCATCTTTCGGTTATAATTGCAATAATTTTGCAATTATAGCCCAAACATATAATTTGTACTATTTCTACCAGAAATTAGTCTGTTGTATTTTAAAATACTAAATAATCTTTTTAAACTATTTTCTATGCATGAAATTCATTTTTTATGATTATTAGCTATTTTATAAATTATTTTAATTAATATGAATTGGGTATTTAACAAATAGCCTATTTTATTTTTCAATTTCAGCCTATTAAAATCAACCCAAACCCCTAATTAAACTAGCCCAATACCCAAGCCCAATTTCCAAATCTACCCGACCCAATTTTGTTTTAATCTGGGTCGTTGATCAATTTTGATCAACGGTCCAGATCCGTTCTTTCCTAAATTAACGTAAGACCATACCCCTTCCTCCCCCCCCCCCCAAAACCCTCATTCTCTCATCACTCCCTCGCTCTCTCTCAAACTCCTCCTGCTAAACCATGGCTCCTACTCGCCGGTTGTTGGCTCGCCGGTAACAATGGTGGCTCCTCCCATGCCCGGATTCTTGCTATCTCGAGGTCCTCAAGGGGCCAGTGGTTGTTCACTCCCCCCCCCACCCCGGGCCTGTGCTCACCGTTCTCAGGCCATCTTGGCCCGTCTGGGTAAGATCTTTCCATTTTTCCGGCTAGATCTATGGTTTCTAAGCCAGAATCTCTCTATCTCTGGGTTGTTCTTCTCTGAAACCCTATTTTTATCTCTTGACTCGTTAGATCTATAACTAATCTAAGAGTATTTTGAGTTATTTTACTGTTTTCCATGAGAACCTTTCTGATCTTTTTAAAACGTCTCTTCTTCTTCATAACTAGGGTTTCTTAACCCCTTTTTTGAAAACGACTTTTCCTCTGATTTTAAGTGTTATTCTATAATCTTTACTATGTTTAAATGGTTTATTTAGGTTTTCCCTTTAACCTGGTTAACTGTGTTAAAACCCCTAATTTCTTGGCTTAGTTCTGGGTTCTGAGTTTGTCTACGCTGATTTGTTCATTTGATTTGTATGCAAGTCTGTTTCTCATGAATATGTTCTGAATTTTTGTGATTTCTACCCGTTATGCTCATTAGGGTTTCTGATTTTGCTTCTCCCTGCTTATACCATGTTTATTTCGTTCATTCACATAAGTTTGTAGTAATTTCCTTTAATCAGTGCTATTTTGTTTGAATCCCTAATTTCTTGTAATTGATACCCTTTACTGATTTCCTGTGATTCATGCCCTTTACTGATTTCCGACTTCTAAATTATTTTCTTGCCTTATTATGTTTTTGACTATACTATTAATTGATTCTTATGTTATTTCCTTAATTAGAACCTTATGTACCTAGCCTTAATCGCTTACTCTATACCTGTACTGTGTTAGAATTATTTCCTTAGTTATATTTCAGCCATATATAATCTCATTCGGCTGCAAGCCAAGGCTAATTATTGCACTCTCTTGTTCTGCAGTTTGTGTTTACTCTCTTTACTAGTATGTTCTGATTTCAATTCAAGTTCAAAAATCAATGTGTTTCTTCTATTGCTTTAGTCTATCACTATGCTAATCTTGTGACGATCCAAAGGGGTCATCACCTGTGTTATTACTCATCCCGCACTCCCGAGGCCTTGAAAACCTCATTTGTAATTTCCTCGATTTGCATGTGCAGTCCGGGCGCGTAGCCGGATAGCTTAAATATGAAATTCTGTGAAAAATGCCATGATTTGATATTAAAATGAATAAATTCGACTTCGGTCAACATTTTGGGTAAACGGACCCGGACCCGTGATTTGACGGTCCCAGAGGGTCCGTAGGAAAATATGGGACTTGGGCATATGCCCGGAATCGAATTCCGAGGTCCCAATCCCGAGAAATGAATTTTTGAGTAAAATTGTTTTTGAAAAAAGGAAATTGAAAATGAAATCTGATTAGAAAGTAATGGTATCGGGCCCGTATTGTGGTTCCGGCGCCCAGTACAGATCTTATATATGTTTTAAGCACTTTCTGTAAAGTTTGGTCGAAATAGGATTTCGTTTGGCGTGTTTCGCACTTTAAAAAAATGGAAACTTTGATGTTTTTGGGAAATTAAATAGAATTCATGGATATTGAGGTTTAATTCTATGTGTATGATGTTGTTTGGGTAATTTGATCGCACCGGTGAGTTCGTAGGATGTTGTGTGAGTAATCTATAAAATTTGGTGTCGTTCCGAGATGTATAGGTTAGTTCGGCACGTTGTTAGCGAAGTCAGAAAACTTAAAATTCCTAAGTTTGATTCTTGAGGTTTGGGGGGGTGATTTCGAGTTTTAGCGTTATTTTGAGTGATCCGAAGGCTCGAGCAACTCCGTATTAGGATTTGGGACCCGTTGGTATATTTGGTTTGGATCCCCGAGGGCTCGGGTGAGTTTTTGATTGGCCACGGATTTCATTTTTGAACTTGGAATCTGCTGGTATTCTATTCTGCAGGCTTTGCAAATGCGAAGCCAGCATCGCAAATGCGAACATTACACTGGCTGGCAGTGATCGTAAATGCGAAGCCAGCATCGCAAATGCGAAGGTGCACTGGATGTACAGTGTTCGCAAATGCGAGCCTTTCTTCGCAAATGTGAAGCCCCTCCTCTTGCACAGTAATCTAAATGCGAACTATGCTTCGCAATTCCCATGGCAGGGGTGTTCACATTTGCGATGCCAACCAGTAGCCTGCCCTGTACAAAACCGAGCTTTTACTTCATTTTTCATATTTTTTCAAACTCAACACTCTTAGGTGATTTTTCCAAACAACAAGACTCTTCCAAATCAGTTGTAAGTGATTTTTACTCATTTCTTTCAATCATTAACATCATTTAACATGTCTTCAACTTAAAAATCAAAGATTTTCATGGGTGAAATTAGGGGAATTGGGTAGTAACCAAGAACTTGTAATCACCTTAGAATTTTCTGTGAATTGGCCACGTAATCAAGTAAAAATCGTATATTGATGATCCTTAGGACTTGGGTGAGTTTTTCCTTCGAGAGTTTCGAGAATCCGAGCGAGCGGACCCGGGGTCAAAATTCCGAAAACCTTCAAGAATGCTTAGATTTTGGGATTTCTTGTTAATTCTCCTTCTTTGAGATTAGAATTGACTTAATTATACTATGTTTGGCTAGTTGTGAGCCGTCAAGAGTAGTTTCGGAGATTCAGGGGCATCTTTTGATCCGGTCCTTGGCCCGAGGAGTGCTTTTATCGAGGTGAGTCTCCTTTCTAACCTTGTTAGAGGGAAATGTTCCCATAGGTATTCTATGTGTTGCATGTATTGTTTTTGGGGGCTACGTGCGTATCACGTGGCGAGAGTCTTCACGTAGCGACTACACCTATTATGTCTGGGTAGTCTAGGACCACAGCATGCCTTGTATTCTGCTTTGAAATAATTTACCTGTTATATGTTCTTGCTTGGATATAGCACCGTTTTCTTGAGTACCCCATTTGATTAAATAATTGGAAAAGTTCAATATGTGAAGTAGGCTTGATACTTGATATACGCATATTGTTGCTTTGCAATTTACATTCCGCGAGTGATATGTAAGTTTCCTTCACTCTTATGGGAGCGGGTCGTACGCCACGGTGGAGTATTAGTGCACTCTTGGTACGGGTCGGTCGATCACCGGCAGTGCACAGGGAATTAATTGAGAATGCACTCTTGGTTCGGGCCGGTCGATCCCCGGCAGTGCATGGACGAAGTTATACTGTGATACTACATGATTTCCTAATAAACGCACTCTTGGTATGGGCCGTTTGATCCCCGACAGTGCGTAGGCTTGATTATTGGTAAGCATGCACTCTTGGTACAGGCTGGTCGATCCCCGGCAGTGCATAGCTATTCTCCCTTATGATTTGGTAAGCACGCACTCTTGGTACGGGATGATCAATCCCCGGCAGTGCGTAGGCTTGATTATGGTAAGAATGCACTCTTGGTACGGGCTAGTCGATCCCCGGTAGTGCATAGCTATTCTCCCTTATGATTTGGTAAGAATGAACTCCTGGTACGGGCCGGTCGATCCCCGGCAGCGCATAGCTATTCTTGAACTCTTGGTACGGGTCGGGCGATCCCCGGCAGCGCATAGCTATCCAGGGGCCGCGAAGATGTATCAAGATTTACAGCAGCATTATTGGTGGCGTAGAATGAAAAAGGATATTGTGGCATATGTGGCGCGGTGTTTGAATTGTCAGCAGGTTAAATATGAGCATCAGAGGCCTGGTGGTTTGTTTCAGAGGATTGAGCTTCCCGAGTGGAAGTGGGAGAGGATCACTATGGACTTCGTTATTGGTACTCCCGTTGAACCGGAAGAAGTTCGATGCAGTTTGGGTCATTGTTGATAGGCTGACCAAGTCAGCGCATTTCATTCCTATGGCAGTCTCTTATTCATCCGAGAGGTTAGCTGAGATCTATATCCGGGAGATTGTTCGCCTTCATGGTGTGCCGGTATCTATCATTTCGGATCAGGGTGCGCAGTTTACCTCGCGTTTCTGGGGAGCAGTTCAGCAAGAATTAGGCACCCACGTGGAGTTGAGCACAGCATTTCATCCTCAGACGGATGGGCAGTCCGAGCAGACTATTCAGATATTGGAGGATATGCTCCGGGCTTGTGTCATTGACTTTGGAGCATCATGGGATCAGTTCCTGCATTTAGCAGAGTTTACCTACAACAACAGCTACCAGTTGATTATCCAGATGGCTCCTTATGAGGCTTTATATGGTAGGCAGTTTCGATCTCCGGTTGGATGGTTTGAGCCAGGAGAGGCTCGGTTGTTGGGTACAGATTTGGTTCAGGAGGACTTGGAAAAGGTCAGGATCATTCAGGATAGGCTTCGTACAGCTCAGTCCAGGCAAAAGAGTTATGCAGATCGCAAGGTTCGAGATGTGGCTTTCATGGTTGGTGAGCGAGTATTGCTCCGAGTGTCGCCTATGAAGGGCGTGATGAGATTTGGAAAGAAAGGAAAGCTTAGCCCTAGATTCATTGGTCCGTTTGAGATCCTTGATCGAGTGGGAGAGGTGGCTTATAGACTTGCATTGCCACCTAGCTTATCAGCCGTACATCCAGTCTTTCATGTGTCCATGCTTCGGAGGTATCACGGCGATCCAGCCCACGTGTTAGATTTCAGCACTGTCCAGTTGGACAAGGACCTATCTTATGAGGAGGAGCCGGTAGCCATTCTAGACCGGCAGATTCGTCAGTTGATATCGAAAAGTTTCCTTTCTGTTCTTGTTCACTGGAGGGGTCAGCCTCCTGAGGCATCGACCTGGGAGTCCGAGTCCGATATGCGGAGCTGTTACCCTCATCTATTTCCCGACTCAGGTACTTCTTTCTTCTGCCCGTTCGAGGACGAATAATTGTTTTAGAGGTGGAGAATGTGACGACCCAAAGGGGTTATCACCTATGTTATTACTCATCCCGCACTCCCGGGGCCTTGAAAACCTCATTTTTAATTGCCTCTATTTACGTGCGCAGTCTGGGAGCTTAGCCGGACAGCTTAAATATGAAATTCTGTGAAAAATGTCATGATTTGATATTAAAATGAATAAATTTGACTTCGGTCAACATTTTGGGTAAACAGACCTGGACCCGTGATTTGACGGTCCCGGAGGGTCCGTAGGAAAATATGGGACTTGGGCGTATGCCCGAAATCGAATTCCGAGGTCCCAAGCCCGAGAAATGAATTTTTGAGTAAAATTGTTTTTGAAAATATTTAAGAAAATTGAAAATGAAATCTGATTAGAAAGTAATGGTATCGGGCCCGTATTGTGGTTCCGGCGCCCAGTACAAGTCTTATATTTGTTTTAAGCACTTTTTGTAAAGTTTGGTTGAAATCGGATTTCGTTTGGCGTGTTTCGAACTTTAAAAAATGGAAACTTTGATGTTTTTGGAAATTAAATAGAATTCATGGATATTGAGGTTTAATTCTATGTGTATGATGTTGTTTGGACGATTTGATCGCACAGGTGAGTTCGTGGGATGTTGTGTGAGTAATCTGTAAAACTTGGTGTCGTTCCGAGATGTATAGGTCAGCTCGGCACGTTGTTAGCGAAGTCAAGAAACTTAAAATTACTAAGTTTGATTCTTGAGGTTGGGGGGTGATTTCGATATTTAGCATTTTTTTTTTTAGTGTTCCGAAGGCTCGAGCGAGTTCGTATTAGGATTTGGGACCCGTTGGTATATTTGGTTTGGATCCCTGAGGGCTCGATTGAGTTTTTGATAGGCCACTGAGTTCATTTTTGAACTTAGAATCTGCTGGTGTTCTGTTGCAGGCTTCACAAATGCGAAGCCAGCATCGCAAATGCGAACATTGCACTGGCTGGCAGTGATTGCAATTGTGAAGCCAGCATCGCAAATGCGAAGGTGCACTAGTTGTGCAGTGTTCGCAAATATAAGCCTTTCTTCGCAAATGCGAAGCCCCTCCTCTTGCACAGTGATCGCAAATACGAACTATGCTTCGCAATTCCCATGGCAGGGGTGTTCGCAATTGCGAACCCCTGTTTGCATTTGCGATGCCAACCAGTAGCCTGCCCTATACAAAATCGAGCTTTTACTTCATATTTCATATTTTATCAAACTCAACACTCTTAGGCAATTTTTCCAAAGAACAAGACTCTTCCAAATTAGTTGTAAGTGGTTTTTACTCATTTCTTTCAATCATTAACATCATTTAACATGTTTTCAACTTACAAATCAAAGATTTTCATGGGTGAAATTGGGGGAATTGGGTAGTAACCTAGAACTTGTAATCACCTTAGAATTTTCTGTGAATTGGCCACGAAATCAAGTAATCATATATTGATGATCCTTAGGCCTTGGGTGAGTGTTTCCTTCGAGAGTTTTGAGAATCCGAGCGAGCAGGCCCGGGGTCAAAATTCCGAAAACCTTCAAGAACGCTTAAATTTTGGGATTTCTTGTTAATTCTCCTTCTTTGAGCTTAGAATTGACTTAATTATACTATGTTTGGCTAGTTGTGAGCCGTCAAGAGTAGTTTCGGAGATTCGGGCGCATCTTTTGATCCGGTCCTTGGCCCGAGGAGTGCTTTTATCGAGGTGAGTCTCCTTTCTAACCTTGTAAGAGGGAAATGTCCCCATAGGTATTCTATGTGTTGCATGTATTGTTTTTGGGGGCTACATGCGTACCACGTGGCGAGAGTCCACTCGTAGCGACTACGCCTATTATGTCCGGGTAGTCTAGGACCACAGCGTGCCTTGTATTCTGCTTTGAAATGATTTACCTGTTATACGTTCTTGCTTGGATATAGCACCGTTTCCTTGAGTACCCCATTTGATTAAATAATTGAAAAAGTTCAATATGTGAAGTAGGCTTGATACTTGATATACGCATGTTGTCGCTTTGTAATTTACATTCCGCGAGCGATATGTAAGTTTCCTTCACTCTTATGGGAGCGGGCTGTACGCCACGGCGGAGTATTAGTGCACTCTTGGTACGGGCCGGTTGATCCCCGGCAGTGCACAGGGAATTAATTGAGAATGCACTCTTGGTTCGGGTCGGTCGATCCCCGGCAGTGCGTAAGCTTGATTATTGGTAAGCATGCACTCTTGGTACGGGCCGGTTGATCCCCGGCAGTGCACAGGGAATTAATTGAGAATGCACTCTTGGTTCGGGTCGGTCGATCCCCGGCAGTGCATGGACGAAGTTATACTATGATACTACATGATTTCCTAATAAACGCACTCTTGGTACGGTCCGGTCGATCCCCGGCAGTGCGTAAGCTTGATTATTGGTAAGCATGCACTCTTGGTACGGGCCGGTCGATCCCCGGCAGTGCATAGCTATTCTCCCTTATGATTTGGTAAGCATGCACTCTTGGTACGGGCCGGTCGATCCCCGGCAGTGCATAGCTATTCTCCCTTATGATTTGGTAAGCACACACTCTTGGTACGGGCTGCTCAATCCTCGGCAGTGCGTAGGCTTGATTATTGGTAATCATGCACTCTTGATATGGGTCGGTCGATCCCCGACAGTGCATAGCTATTCTCCCTTATGATTTGGTAAGCATGCACTCTTGGTACGGGCCGGTCGATCCCCCGCAATGCATAGCTATTCTTGATATGGTTTCATGGCGGGCATGCACTCTTGGTACGGGTCGGTCGATCCCCGGCAGTGCATAGCTAATCTCCTTTATGACTCCAGCCAAATGTTTTACACTTATGCGCGTATGTCTGCTCGATATTGTTTCCCGACTTATGGTATGACGACGGTTTTGAGGAAGAATAAAAAGAGAGTTGCCATTGTTTTAGTGTTTATTTGGAAACTCCGTGAGTTCTTCTTATTTATTGTACTCTGTTACATGCCTACTGTTTTCCTTATATCCTATCTTACATTATTATTGCTGGACCTTAGTGAGTATCGAGTCGACCTCTCGTCACTACTTCTTCGAGGTTAGGCGGGATACTCACTGGGTACATATTTATGTATGTACTCATGCTACACTTTCTTTTCTTCTGTACTTGACTGTACAAGTCCGGAGGTTGGCACGTCTGATCATCAGTCCAGTGCCAGATATTGACCGGGGCTGGTTATACTTCACAGTGAGCTGCTCTTCATGGCGATTTTCGGCAGCACCTTGGAGTTTCCTTTTTTTATTTTCCCCGTCTATTTCATTCAGACTATGGGGTTGTATATATTTATGTATTCTGATGTATTTCTGATAGTTGCCCGCGACACTCGTGACACTAGTTCCTGGCACGCCCGTGCGTACATTTTGGGTTCTGGCTGCAGTCTCACGCATATGTTTATCTTTTGACTCACGTATTAAATGCCTTATTTTCACGTCACTGGCTTGTATCATGTAAGTAAATGTTTAAAACTAGTAAAAACTAGATTAATTAATCACATGGGAAGGGTAGCACTTGGTAGGATTTATGTTGGCTTGCCTAACCCTATCGTTGGGTGCCATCACGACCCGTGTGGGAAATTGGGTCGTGACAAATTTGTTGTTGTTTGCTTCTCAACATGTATTTAACTGGTTTTTCTTAGTATACTAGTTATGCTCTAATCCCTTTTATGGCCAGCCTATGTATGGACATGTCTACTTCCTTTGTGGCTCCACCCTGTTTTGTGAATCCTTGTCTATGTGTTGCTTAGTTCTAATATGCACCTGTTTGCAAAACAGTCTGTTACTCTTAGTTTTTTTATCCTATGTTCAACTTGGCCTAGTACCATTATGTTCCAATTCACAAGTTTGGAATCCCTGCCCTATTGTCTGTTATTCCTTAAAACTTTTGTGCTTCTGCCTTCTATGTGTTCACTGTACATGCCATATGTGTCCCCAGTTCCCAACTTCCCTGTGTGAAAGTCTGTTGTTGAGCAATGTTGAATCTGATTGGTGTATGGTTGATCTACTGTTTATTTGACTACACTGTTCTTGTTCAAACTATTTTACTATTAAACAACTCCTATTTTATAAGACTTCTTCATTCAACTGAGTCTTTGTCAAAGACTGCTTTCCTATTAAAACCTTTTCAAAACTATGTCAAGCACTCTCACTCTACTCTTAGGTCCTTAAGTTCTGCCCCTCCAATGTGTGATTGCTTTGGGATTCCTGTGAGATCCCTCTGAACTCTGATGCACTAGAGCTGGCTCTTCCACACTACACTTACTCAATTCTGGTTATGAAATCTGGGTGTGAGCACTTCCCGGGATCCTTGAGTGTCACGACCCTAAATCCTAAACCGGCCGTGATGGCTCGCCTATCGTGGAACTAGGCTAGCCAATAGTCACATATTTACAGTTTCTTTCCAAAATCCCAACCATTTTCCAAACATTTCATAAAGTATATAGAATTACTGAATTCATTAGGCAAAATAAACAGCTAAATAGTCTAAACCATCCCCAAAATCCGGAGTCAACATGTAATGAGAGTCTAAGAAATATACCAACAAGTCTACTATTATAATACAAAACCTCCGAACGAATAGCTAGATACAACAAAAGAAGGGAAAACAGAGATGATGCGGACGCTAAACAGCTACCTCTATATCCTGAACTACGGCTCCGCACGGAATAGATGGCTAACGCTCGAGATTTGCACCTGAATCTTCACACAGGGGTGCAGGGAGTAATGTGAGTACGCCAACTCAGTAGTAATGAAAATAAATCAAGTCTAAGTGGCAAGAAACACATAAAAATCAATATCATCAGTTCACAATATGCATAGCCTTTCTTTCCAACAGTATATACATAAATATATGAAATCAACATTCTTTAAAAGCCAACTTCAATAAAATCCTTTGGAAAATGCATTTTCCAACAATTTCAGAAATAAAAATAATCGAAGGATTTAGTGTAAAATGAAATAAATCATAAGTAGCCCTTCGGGCAAAAACATGAATCGTAAATCGCCCCTCGGGCAGAACATCACTCAACACCTCACAGCCACTCAGTATTAGCCCCTCAGGCAACCTCACTGTCACTCATGCCTCCCAATCACTCATCACTCGACACTCGGCACTCAGCACTCAGTACGTACCTGCGCTCACTGGGGGTGTGTACAGACTCCGGAGGGGCTCCTTCAGCCCAAGCGCTAATATCAAGCCACCTCGTGGCGTATCATATCCTCACAATCAGGCCCTCGGCCTCACTCAGTCAGAACCTTTCAAAAGCCCCTCGGGCGTATCAGTAAAAATGGGGTACTCGACCCAAAACATCATTTTATATCTCAAAATAGTGTAAATAAGGTTGAGTTTCAAAAACAGTAATCACAATATGACTGAGTGTAAATCATGAATCAACAGTGAGGAAATGGCAGTAAAAATCCCCCAAAGGGTTTAAAACAAGTCGGCACGAGGCCTCAAACATGGCTTGTAGCCCAAATATAGCAATAGTCTTTAGAATACAATTTAACATATGATTTAGAGTAAAATACGCAACTCAACAGTTGTCGCGGAGAGGACGAAGTCCAATCCAAAAATCAGTGCGCGCCACATACTCAGCATCCGACATGTGCGCCATTCTAAAACAGTGAGAAATATGAAGTTCAGGGTTTCATACCCTCAGGACAAGATTCATAGCCATTACTTACCTCTACCGGGCGACAATACTAATATGCGATGCTCTTGCCCCTCAAATTGGCTTCCGATAGCTCCGAATCTAACCAGAACCAGATTAACATCATCAATATACGCTAAAGGAACACAACCCAATCGAAAACTATCAATTTATACAAAAATCTCGAAATTCAGCCAAACCTGAGCCTCGGGCCCACATCTCGAAATTCAATAAAATCTACATCACTAGAATCCTCGTCCTCCCATGATTCTATACATACCAAGAACACTAAAATCGGACCACAATTGCCCACTCAAATCCTCAAAAGAAAATTCCAATTTCCATGCACCTTTCTTCCCCAAATTTGGGTTTAATTCCAACAATTCTCCGGTTTAATTACTTAGAAAACGACATATAAACAAGTTATGAAGTCGGAAACCTTACCTCCAAGAGATCCCCTTTGATTTCTTCTTCAAACCCTCTTAATTTTCTCTCAACCCACTTGACAATGGAGGAAAATGATGAAAAACTTCGCAACAATGAGCTTTAAAACATTCTGCCCAGCACTTAAAATCCCTTCAGTGTGATCGCGACTCTAGCCACGCGATCGTGATGCACAGACCAAACAACTCAATGAAATCGCATACCACTACACGCGATCGCATAGAACAACTCTCCACCCCACACATGCGCCTCATAACCTCTACACGATCGCACCAACTCCCACGCGATCGCACTGCTTTACCTGACCAACCTATGCAAACCACAGTCCTAACCACGTGATCGCCTAGAACAAAAATGCCTGCCCCACTCTTTTACTCTACACGATCGCGGATGAATCCACGCGATCGCAGTGAAGAAATCAATGCTACTAAAACACCAGAAAACAACAGACTTCTTAAGGCCAAAAGGTGCTTGTTTGAGCATCCGAAATACACCCGAGGCCCCTGGGACCTCAACCAATCCTACAAATGCACCCCATAACATCATTCAAACTTATTCGATCCTTCGAAACACCAAAAACAACATAAAAACACCAAAATTACATCAAATTCAAGCCTATAAACTTTAAAACTTCTAAATTTCACCAATGATGCCGAAACCAACCAAAACACATTCGATTGACCTGGAATTTTGCACACATATCCAAAATGAAATTACGGACCTTATCCAACTTCAGGAATTCCATTCCGACCCCGATAGCCTATTTTCCACTCCCGACCGAAAATCGCAAAAAAACTAACTTTCGCCAATTCAAGCCTAATTCTACACCGGACATCAAAATTTCATTCTGAACAAACTCCTGAGTCCTAAATCACCTAACGAAGCTTTCCGAGCCACAAAATCCTTATTCCGAGGTCGTTCACCAGTAAGTCAACTCCTAGTTGACATTTTCAATTATTAAGCTAATTTAAGAGACTAAGTGTCTCAATTCTCACCACGACCACTCCGAACCCGAACCAACTGACCCAACACAACATAAATAGGATACGCAACATACGATAAAATAGAAACAGGGGAAATGGGGTTAATCTCACGGAACGACCGGCCGGGTCGTTACATTGAGGACCTTAGGGAGCTCTGACACACCCGGACATGAGAAAGGCTATGACTTTGGCATATGAGGCTATGGACGATTTGGTACATTTGGGCCTACTTCAGGCTCCCTATAGTTTAATTTCTTTTTTCCTTTATCTATTTATGTAATTTATTCGGCTGTCTGTAATAATTATTTGTAAACAGATATTGGGGTTGGCTAGTGAAATGGGAAGGGTAGTTATATATTCTATCATTGGGTAGAAATCATGCCTTAGGCTCTTACATTCCTTATATCTGCATTAGAATCCATGCTTAGAACCAACATATTCATTCAAACCATGCCAAACATGCATTAGATATCATGTCCTTAAGGATTTTCATGTTTACTGCTTCAACGCACAGCATGTCCTTAATTTATGCCTATACCTACCACTTAGAAATCCTGCTCCTAGGATAATAAAGTTAATATAAAACTGTTACTCTTGTTAATTTAGAAATCATGCTTTAGGAATTTTGTGCATTCTGAAATCATGTGTTAACCTTTCTGCATTTATATGTGCATATTAGATACCATGCTCTAGGACTCTGTTTGCATTTACATAACCACGCCTAGTTTAGACTATTGATTCATGAAAAGGTATAACGCAGTCTCTCATATGATTATCCTATTTTAGATCAAACTGGTAACAATCCCTGCATTTTCGTAACACCTAGAACAGCATGCTTTTAGGTAAAACAACTTCTGAACTGTCTAAAGGTTAACATGTCTTAAAAATCAGTAGGCAAACTGATTAGGTCCCTTGCTTCTGAGGTTTTTTTATAAAAAATAAAGCTGCATATTTTTGTGCATGGGTACTCACTTAGATATCCTGTCTTAGGATTTTGTCAAATAAAACTGCTTCTTGTTTGTGTTTGAGACGTGCTGATTATGTGCATTACTTGTGGAGGTAAATCTGGGCCTCATAACTGCTTTCCTGTATTTATCTAATTAGTATTATTTGTTCTTGCCTGTCGCTTAGAATTTTATCCTTTTAAAACCTTAGGGGTCTGTGTAGAACTACCTATATCTAGAGGTCCTAAATTCCTCCAGGACCACAAGGAAGGGACGGGTAACAGCACGCATAGAGATTGCTAAATAAACTCGCTTGATAACCGTTAAGGGGTGGGGTAAAGGGTAGATATGGATATGATGACCAGTGCGATAATGCCACGTGTATCCCCTCACTGAGGAGTGATTACCGGGCATTGCATTGATGTGATCCTATAGGATAAACAATTTAGGGCTCCCCTATCCCCTACATATGTGTGCTTAGACCATAAATCTTTCAAAACTTTATCACATATGTGTGCTTAGACTGCGAATCTTTTCAAACCATTACTTATTCCCATGGGTATACTTTGACTGCCTATTTGCTACTTGCTTAAATTCACAAAATTCGTTTGGCCGGGAACCACAGTTGTGGACTTTGAGGTTTGCCTAACACCTTCCCCTCGGAGTAATTTCAAGCCCTTACCCAATCTCTGGTTATTCAATTAGTGTTATTGTGAACCTTAATAGGTGCCCTAAGGCACCTTAATTCATTAGGTGGCGACTCTTCAAATCCTTCACATCCCTTATCCCAAAGAGAAATGAGTTGTCCAATAACGTCAAAAACTCTGACCGATCTGAAAGGAGAGGAAAGAGGGGGGCGCGACAGCATGGCGACTCTGCTGGGGAGTTCTAGGCTTTTACCATTTCAAACTGCTTTGTGAATTTGTCTTTACTTTGCTAATACCTTCCCTTTCCCCCTTTATGTGCAATTAATTGTTTACTTTCCCAAGTATTTATTCTTTTAAATGAAACTGACATGTTTCTTTTTGTTTTCCTTTATAACTGCTTTTCAATCATAGTTGTTGTTTTTACCGCTTTCATAACGTGCAAATACATGACAACATGCTTTTATTGCTTATTTTTTATTGTTGCATAATCAAGCTCAATATCATATTCCACTCGTGCCTATAAAAATCCTATAGCAACGTTTGATGAGTGGTTGCGCTCTTCCCTTTTATATCACCCCCTAAATTCGAAAAGGCTTATTTTCGGTAAAACTAGTCAATCAGCGGTGCAGTCAACGGTTCCGTGCCTTTCCCCCTCAAGTTGTCCGCTGAGATACCAGTATAGATCCTCATAGTAACCCTACTCTGATTATAACTGTACATGCATCATGGTCAAACTTAGTCGGGTTAATATGTTGTCCTCATAATAACCTTTAGGGAAAGCCTTGTCCAAAAGTCCACTGAAGTTTCCATAATCCCGACGGACGCAACCACGATCTGTGCATTAATTTGGAGAACTAAGTGCCAATATGCTAATCACTGATGTATAAGTAGTTGAATCTGGAGGGGGAAAGGGTCTAACCTTATCTGTTTTGCAGAAGATGAGGCACAAATTCCCCAGATTCGGTATGGTCAACAATATCCCTCCAATTCTCCTTAACTGGTGGGAAGACCTTTCTTCTAGTGATAAGAAACACGTAAAGAAGTATCTGGGAAATTTACCATCTCTCTTGGACATCCAGTCAAGCAACATGCTGATTGAGGCCGCTACTTTATTTTGGGATAGTGAGGGAGGACACTTGGCCAGAGCCTACCTGCTGCTGGGACTGCACGAGCTAGGGAATTTGTTCGATAGGATCAAAGATGTCGAATCTGGGGAAGGTCTTTCTAGGACCAAGTAGGATAGGTTTTCCTTTTCGCTTTTATCAATGTAATAAGGCCAAGAGCCATTAGTGATTTATCTTATTCAGTGTCATTTTAGATTTATCTACTTTTACATTAATGAAATGAGGCAATTATTGGAATCTAAGTTCTCCAAAACAACTTGTCGCTAGGCCTACCTCGGGCACAACGAGGCTCCCAAAATAGGGCGCGAATTTACATTCCGCGATATGTGTTTAAGTATTACAAATATTCTTTTCATAACTCTTACTGACTTGCCTACCTTTTGTTTTTTCTTTCTTATGATTATTCACATTCCCTAAAGGTTGGTTCACGCATACTGGCATCATCAGCTTATCATACCAGATCCAAAGGCCCTACCATCCAATCTGTGAGCAAGGGATCATTCCTCAAGAATTGGACTGTCAGACCATCCAGGGCCCGACGAGTCCTGGGGTAGCAAGGCCGAACATCGGTATTTACTTCATTTTTGCTAATTATTTCCTTTTCGCATTTTTTGTTTTCGAATAAAATCCCAATGTTCCTATACGTTTGTTTAAATTATCAAAATCTCTTTTACGTTTCAATGAATCAGTATTTATTTATTATCATTTTTCTCTCGTTACTTTTATCTATACAACATTACTATTTCCTGTCTTGATGAACCGATGACTGTGACATGCAATGAGACAACGCGACAAAAGGATATCGATTCAGAAGAAGAGGATGTCATACCCGATGAAATTATTAGAGAAGTTGAGGATTTTGAGACAGACCTAAGTCCAACCTGGATGAAACTGAGGTAGCCAACCTGGGAGATTCAGAGACTGTCAAAGAAACTCGCATCAGCATCCATTTGTCGCCATCAGAGAAAGAGGAATACACACAATTCCTGAAAGAGTATGAAGACATATTTGCATGGTCATACGATGATATGACCGAGTTAAGTACATCTATTTCGGCCACAAGTTGCCCACAAACCCGATGTGGCCACCAGTGAAGCAAAAGCTCCGGAAGTTCACGCCTGATATGAGTGTGAAAATCAAAGAGGTTCACCAAGACAGAATTTCGGCACATCCCCAGAAGTCAGAATGAGTTTGCTGATGCACTGGCCACTCTATCATCCATGATATAGCATCCAGATAAGAACTTCATTGATTTTATTCCAGTAAAGATCCATAGCCAGCCGTCATATTGTGCCCATATTGAAGAAGAAGCGGACGAAAAACCATGGTTCCATGATATCAAGGAGTATTTGTCAAAGGGGGAGTACCCAGAGCTTGCAAATCATACTCAGAAATCCACACTTCGGAGATTGTCCAACAATTTCTTTCACAGCGGAGGAACCCTGTATAGGAGAACTCCGAATTTGGGATTATTAAGATGTGTCGATGCAAAGGAAGCCTCCAGACTACTTGAAGAGATACATGCCGGGACTTGCGGCCCGCATATGAATGGTTTTGTCTTTGCCAAAATGATACTCAGAGTCGTTTACTTCTGGATGACCATGGAAACGGACTGCGTCCAGTATGTCCGAAAATGCTACCGATGTCAGGTACATGCAGATATGATAAAGGTACCCCCAAATGAGCTCAATGCAACAAGCTTGCCTTGGCCATTCGTCGCCTGGGGAATAGACATCATTGGACCGATCGATCCTACATCCTCAAATGGACACAGGTTCATCTTAGTAGCTACTGATTATTTCACCAAATGGGTCGAAGCAGCATCTTACAAAGCAGTGACTAAGAATGTCATGGCAGACTTTTTCTGCGACCATATTGTTTGTCGGTTTAGAGTTTCAGAATCAATCATCACTGGTAACGGCTCCAATCTAAACAGTGATCTGATGAAAGTCATGTGCGAGACTTTCACAATCAAGCACAAGAATTCCACAACCTATAGACCTCTGAGGAATGGAGCTGTAAAAGCCGCCAACAAGAACATCAAGAAGATATTGAGAAAGATGATAGAAAAACAGAGACAGTGGCACGAAAAGCTATCATTTGCCTTACTGGGATACCGCACCACAATCCGCACATCAACTGGGGCAACTCCTTACTTTCTGGTTTATGGTACGGAAGCTGTTATTCCTGCCAAAGTGGAAATTCCTTCCTTAAGAATCATACAAGAAGCTAAGCTCAGCGATGCAGAATGGATAAGAAGCCGTTATGAGCAGCTAGCCCTCATAGATGGGAAAAGGATGAATGCGATATGTCACGGACAACTTTATCAGAGCAGAATGACCAGAGCCTTCAACAAAAGAGTCAAGCCAAGACAGTTCACACCGGGGCAGCTAGTATTAAAGAAGATCTTTCCGCATCAATATGAGGCCAAAGGGAAATTCTCTCCCAACTGGGAAGGTCTGTATATGGTTCATCGAGTGTTGATGGGAGGAGCTCTCATACTTGCAGAAATGGACGGAGAAGTCTGGCCAAAACCAATCAATTCCGATGCAGTCAAGCGCTACTATGTGTAATTCTTTATGCTCTTCTCAAATGATGTAAATTGAACTAGGCCTGACCTGATTCCCGTTTAAATGGGGATACGTAGGCAACCCTATGGGTTCACTCACAATTCAATAAAAATCTCATTCCCCACCCCACCCCCCTCTCGCAATTGGAAACTGGGGCAGAATTTTGAGGAGGACCCTCAAAATTCTGAAGCAAGTTCAGACGACCGCAACATGCGCAATAGTCAGAGACGTCAACCCATCTAACTGGGGCAGAATTTTAAGAAGGACCCTCAAAATTCCGTAGCATGAGAAGTTGCAATGTCTTGAATCGTGTCACGGTCATCGGTTCATCTAAATTTCTTAAAATATATTTTATATTATGTCTTTTCAAAATCATGCATGCTTGCTTTCAAAATAGCTTTGTTTAGCAAACTCTACCCCGATAACTTGAATAGGATCATCAGACCAAGAAAAACGAGTCAAGAAAAGCCAGCGGGGATGCAAACCGACCTGTCCCATCTACAGAACTCGTGATTTTTCTTTGGATGTAGGAACAAAGGATAAACAAGCTTCAAATTCACAATTCTCACAACAATCGCAATGTCGAAATTTGCTACCAGCTAAGAAATTCTACTATCATTTGCTATTTATTCCTCTGCATAAGGCTAAGCTCCGCCCTCATCCTGCATGGGACTAAGCTTTGTCCCGCATTTTGCATGAGGCTAAGCTCTGCCTCCATCTACATAAGGCTAATCGCTGCCTTCCTATTTGCATGAGGCTAATCTCTGTCTTTCCCTTTGCATAAGGCTAATCTCTGCTTTCCCTTACATAAGGCTAATCGCTGCCTTCCCTTGCATGAGACTAAGCTCTTTCTCCATTTTGCATGAGGTTAAGCTCTACCTCCATCATGCATAAGGCTAATCTCTTCTTTCCATTTGCATAAGGCTAATCTATGCTTTCATCTTGCATGAGGCTAATCTCTGCCTTTCCCTTTGCATAAGGATAATCTCTACCTTCCCTTGCATAAGGCTAATCGCTGTCTTCCCCTACATGAGAATAAGATCTGTCTCCATCTTGCATTAGGTTAAGATCTACCTCCATCCTGCATAAGGCTAATCTCTGCCTTCCTTTGCATGAGACTAAGTTCTATCTCCGTACCTGCATAAGGCTAAACTCTGCCTCCAATTTACTTTTCACCGAGACTAAGCGTTTTCTCAAGCATTATTTACTTCGCTTCTCTTTCGGGCTAAGCTCTGCCCCCCCAATTCGCGAGACTAAGCCTTGTCTTGTTAACATCGTGTTATCGCATCTCATGGGCTGAAATATCGCCAACTTGTCCAAAGGCGTCATAGTCTAACGGCATCATCCTCATTGATGGAAGACACCATGTCATGGCCTGAGGATCTCTCTAAATCTTGCATATCATTATTCAAAGGCATCATAGTTCGGAGGCACCATCCTCATGGCCCGAGAACATCATTTCATGGCCTGCGAATCTCTCATCAAACAATTCATGGCCCAGGACATCATGGTCTAAGGACGTCATCCCTAATCGTCCGAAGACAGCTTTCATAGTCCTAAAGTGAACCTGCATCATGTTTAAATTCATGCACAGTGTACGCTTGTATTACTCTTACTTGCAGGTGACCCGGCAAACAACGGCTATCCCAGCATGAGCAATCTCGCTCCAGTTCTCCCAACCATATCAAACCTAATCTCCCCCATAAACCGTTCATTCGCCCATCCCTAGATATTGCGTTCGTTCTAGTAATGACTTCACCGGTATGTTTCACCGGTGAATCCAGAACTATATACAGCCTGATTCCTGCAAAACCAGGGATATGTAGGCAGCTCAGAAACCAAAGTACGGCCTAAATCTCTCTAACTATTTCGCTCGGTCAAAATTGGCCATCATGTCTTTACCCGACTACTCTTTCATCCTTTACGGGTAAAGAGGGGCAGCTGTTGATACCCAATTTTTACCAAAATATTTTTTATTTGCATATATACCCTCAAAAATCATGCGTTATTAGAAATTGGTATTTTTTGTCATAATTTTTCTACAGTTTTATTAATTTGTCTAGTATTTTATTTCCAATAAATAATTATGAAATTGCATCACAAATGATTTCAAAAGCATTCCCTGATTTATTTATTGTTTATGGTCCTAATAAGACCAAATTATTTCATAATTAGCCAAATTGGCATCTTTCGATTATAATTGCAATAACTTTGCAATTATAGCCCAAACATATAATTTTGTACTATTTCTACTAGAAATCAGTCCTTTGTATTTTAAAATACTAAATAATCTTTTTAAACTATTTTCTATTCATGAAATTCATTTTTTATGATTATTAGCTATTTTATAAATTATTTTAATTAATTTGAATTGGGTATTTAACAAATAACCTATTTCATTTTTCAATTTCAGCCTATTAAAATCAGCCTGAACCCCTAAATAAACTAGCCCAATACCCAAGCCCAATTCCCAAATCTACCCGACCCAATTTCTATTTTAATTTGGGTCGTTGATCAATTTTGATCAATGGACCAGATCTGTTCTTTCCTAAATTAACGTGAGACCATACCCCCCCCCCAAACCCTCATTCTCTCATCACTCACCCGCTGTCACTCTATCGTTCTCTCTCAAACTCCTCCTGCTAAACCATGGCTCCTACTCGCCGGATCTGGCTCGCCGGTAACAATGGTGGTTCTCTACTACCCCTAACCTCTATGGCTCCTCCCATGCCCGGATTCTTGCTGTCTCGAGGTCCTCAAGGGACCAGTGGCTGTTCACTCCCCCCTCCCCCCTCCTGGGCCTATGCTCACCGTTCTCAGGCCACCATGGCCCGTCTGAGTAAGATCTTTCTATTTTTCCGACTAGATCTATGGTTTCTAAGCGGGAATCTCTCTATCTTTGGGTTGTTCTTCTCTGAAACCCTATTTTTATCTCTTGGCTCGTTAGATCTGTAACAGATCTAAGAGTATTTTGAGTTATTTTACTGTTTTCCATGAGAATCTTTCTGATCTTTTCAAAACGTCTCTTCGTCTTCATAACTAGGGTTTCTTAACCCATTTTTTCAAAACGACTTTTCCTCTGATTTTAAGTGTTATTATATAATCTTTAATATGTTTAAACAGTTTACTTAGGTTTTCCCTTTAACCTGATTAACTGTGTTAAAACCCCTAATTTCTTGGATTAGTTCTGGGTTCTGGGTTCTGAGTCTGTCTACGCTGATTTGTTCGTTTGATTTGTATGCATGTTTGTTTCTCATGAATATGTTCTGAATTTTCGTGATTTCTACCTTGTTATACTCATTAAGGCTTCTGGTGTTGCTTCTCCCTGCCTATACCATGTTTATCACGTTCATTCACAGAAGTTTGTAGTAATTTCCTTTAATCAGTGCTATTTTGTTTGAATCCCTAATTTCCTGTAATTGATACCCTTTACTGATTTCCTGTGATTGATGCCCTTTACAAATTTCCGACTTCTAAATTATTTTCTTGCCTTATTATGTTGTTGACTATACTGTTAATTCATTCTTATGTTATTTCCTTCATTAGAACTTTATGTACCTAGACTTAATCGCTTACTCTATACATGTACTGTGTTTGAATTATTTCCTTAGTTATATTTCAGCCATATATGATCTCCTTACTTATTTTTTACCTGTCTTTTACCGTTTGAAGTTAACTCCCTTAATTGAGGGAGTACTTGCACTAATTTTTACTCTAATTGATTCTGAGTTCTTCTATTACTGAACAAATTGATTCTTGCCCTATTTGCCTAGCTTTCAAACTAATACATATATTTCTCTCTTCTACTCTCATTACACACTCATACACACACGAACGAACATTAGTTCATATCTCTCATACACTCAAAAGCTCTTTTGCTTTCTTTGTTACTTGCTATTAGTACTAAATTAGCCGGCTGCAAGCCAAGGCTAATTATTGCACTCTCATGTTCTTCACTTTGTGTTTACTCTCTTTACTGGTATATTCTGATTTCAATTCAAGTTCCAAAATCAATGTGTTTCTTCTATTGCTTTAGTCTATCACTGTGCTATTCTGTTGTTGTTTGCTTCTCAACATGTATTTAACTGGTTTTGCTTAGTATACTAGTTATGCTCTAACCCCTTTTATGGTCAGCCTATGCATGAACATGTCTACTTCCTTTGTGGCTCCACCCTGTTTTGTGAATCCTTGCCTATGTGTTGCTTAGTTCTAGTATGCACCTGTTTGCAAAATAGTCTGTTACTCTTATTTGTTTGATCCTATGTTCAACTTGGCCTAGTACCATTATGTTCCAACTAGCAAGTTTGGAATCCCTACCCTATTGTCTGTTATTTCTTAAAACTTTTGTGCTTCTGCCTTCTATGTGTTCACTGTACATGCCCTATGTGTCCCCAATTCCCAACTTCCCTGTGTGAAAGTCTGTTGTTGAGCAATGTTGAATCTGATTGTTGTATGATGGATCTGTTGTTTGTTCAACTACACGGTTCTTGTTCAAACTATTTTACTATTAAACAACTCCTGTTTTATAAGACTTCTTCATTCAATTGAGTCTTTTTCAAATATTGCTTTCCTATTAAAACCTTTTCAAAACTATGTCAAGCACTCTTACTCTACTCTTAGGTCCTTAAGTTATACCCCTCCAATGTGTGACTGCTTTGGGATTCCTGTGAGATCCCTCTGAACTCTGATGCGCTGGAGCTGGCTCTTCCACACTACACTTACTCAGTTCTGGTTATGAAATCTGGGTGTGAGCACTACCCGGGATCCTTGGGGTCCTTAGGGAACTCTGACACACCCGGACATGAGAAAGGCTATGACTTTGGCATATGAAACTATGGACAATTTTGTACATTTGGGCCTACTTCAGGCTTCCTATAGTTTAACTTCTTCTTTTCCTTTATCTATTTATGTAATTTATTCGGCTGGTCTGTAATAATTATTTGTAAACAGATATTGGGGTTGGCTAGTGAAAAGGGAAGGGTAGTTATATATTCTATCATTGGGTAGAAATCATGCCTTAGGCTCTTACATTCCCTATATCTGCATTAGACTCCATGATTAGGACCAACATATTCATTCAAACCATGCCAAACATGCATTAGATATCATGTCCTTAAGGCTTTTCACGTTTACTGCTTCAACGCACAGCATGTCCGTAATTTATGCCTATACCTACCACTTAGAAATCCTGCTCCTAGGATAATAAAGTTAGTATAAAACTGTTACTCTTTTGCATTTAGAAATCATGCTTTAGGAATTTTGTGCATTTAGAAATCACACTTTAGGAATTTTGTGCATTCTGAAATCATGCGTTAACCCTTCTGCATTTATATGTGCATATTAGATACCATGCTCTAGGACTCTGTTTGCATTTACATAACCACGTCTAGTTTAGACTATTGATTCATGAAAAGGTATAACGTATTCTCTCATATGATTATCTTCGTTTTAGATCAAACTGGTAACAATCCCTGCATTTTTGTAACACCTAGAATAGCATGCTTTTAGGTAAAACAACTTCTGAACTGTCTAAAGGTTAACATGTCTTAAAAATCAGTAGGCAAACTGATTAGGCCCCTTGCTTCTTAGTTTTTTTATAAAAAATAAAGCTGCATATTTTTGTGCATGGGTACTCACTTAGATATCCTGTCTTAGGATTTTGTCAAATAAAACTGCTTCTTGTTTGTGTTTGAGACGTGCTGATTATGTGCATTACTTGTGGAGATAAATCTGGGCCTCATAACTGCTTTCCTGCATTTATCGTATTAGTCCTATTTGGTCTTGCCTGTCGCTTAGAATTTTATCCTTTTAAGACCTTAGGGGTCTGTCTAGAACTACCTATATCTAGAGGTCCTAAATTCCTCTTGGACCACAAGGAAGGGACGGTTAATAGCACGCATAGAGATCCCTAAATAAACTCGCTTGATAACCGTTAAGGGGTGGGTTAAAAGGTAGATATGGATATGATGACCGGTGCGCTAATGCCACGTGTAGCCCCTCACTGAGGAGTGATTACCGGGCATTGCATTGATGTGATCCTATAGGATAAACAATTTAGGCTCCCCTATCCCCTACATATGTGTACTAAGACCATAAATCTTTCAAAACTTTATCACATATGTGTGCTTAGACTGCGAATTTTTTTAAACCATTACTTGTTCCCATGGGTATACTTTGACTGCCTATATGCTACTTGCTTAAATTCACAAAGTTTGTTTCGTCAGGAACCACAGTTGTGGACTTTGAGGGGTGCCTAACACCTTCCCCTCTGAGTAATTTCAAGCCCATACCCAATCTCTGGTTATTCAATTAGTGTTATTGTGAACATTAATAGGTACCCTAACGCACCTTAATTTGTTAGGTGGCGACTCTTCAGAACCTTCACATCCCTTATCCCAAAAGGAAATGAGTTGTCCAATAATGTCAAAAACCCTGACCGATCCGAAAGGAGAGAAAAGAGGGGGCGCGACAATCCTCTGTATTGTGTGATGAATTCGAAACTATGGGATGGGATCCTGGTAGATTTTGTCAAAGGAATTATGTTTGAAAGACAATTATTTGGAAAGTCCAATTTGAAAAAAAAAACAATTATCCTGAATAAAACTATGTTGAAGGACATTCCTTTGGAAAAAGAATATTTGAACAATGTTTATGTTAAACAAAACTATGTTGAAGGATATCCCTTTGGAAAAGAATATTTGGAAAATGTTTATGTTGAAGAAAACTATGTTTAAAGGACACTTTCTTCGGAAAAGTATATTTGAAAAGCTTTTATTTGAAGAAAACTATGTCTGAGAGACATCTCTTGGGAAAATTATATTTCAAAAGAATTTTCCTTTAAAATGGATATTACCTTAAAGCTTTCAATCTAGAAACATGCGGGTGAAAGTTTACACTCGAAGATTTTGACCATTTTAATGGTATTTGTGGCTAAGGCCTGGTGTGGAGACTAATGCAGTATTGAGTAACTACCTGTCCTTATTGTGTTATGATTTCCAGACTTGGGCTGTGTTCCCGTCCATCCTTCTGTGTATTATTATTATGTTCCGTCGTCAATTGATGTATTTCCCTCGGCATTGCAGTTGTTATGTTGTTAACTATATTGTGTAGTCATTAGATAGGTGTTATGCCTTGTCATTCCTATATTTATGCATGTTGATTTATTAGACCAATGGGTGTCTTGACTAGTCCTCGTCGCTACTTCACTGAGGTTAGTCTTGATACTTACTGGGCACCGTTGTGGTGTGCTCATTTTACACTTCTGCACATTTTTGTGCAGATCCAGGTATTGATCGTTAGTAGCTGTGCAGACTCTTGCTGAGGAGACTCAAGGTAACATGTTGTTGCGTTCGCAGGATTTGGAGTCACCTTCCTATTCTGTATTTACACTGTTTTCACTTACTTCCAAACAGTTGTATTTAGAAGTTGTAGTAAACACTTTGGGTCGTGACAGAAGCTGAATCTGAAAAAATGCGCGTTTGGAGTCGGGTCAGGTAAATTTCTCAAATTCATGGTAGCCAACCGAGGAATCGAGATTAACCCCAACAAGATCAAAGCTATCGAGGATATCACGGTAGTGAATAACGTGAAGGTCGTGCAAAGGCTAACCGGGGGCATAGCCACATTGGGGTAATTCATCTCAAGGTCCTCCGATAAGATTCATCAATTTTTCTCATTGCTGAAGAAGAAAAATAACTTCACATGGACTCCGGAATGCCAATGGGCCTTGGAAGAACTTAAGCGATATTTATCGAGACCGCCACTACTTTACACACCGAGGGCAAATAAACAATTGTACTTGTATTTGGAAGTATGGATAGTTCGGGAAGGAAAAGGTACGCAATTTCCGATTTATTATGTTAGCCGAACCTTGGGTGAGGCCGAAACAAGATATACCCACCTAGAAAAATTGGCGCTCGCTTTGTTAAGAGCCTCTAGGAAACTGAAATCGTACTTTCAATGCCACCCTATATGTGTTGTGACAACCTACCCATTGTGAAATCTAATAAATAAACCTGAACTCTCAGGACGATTGGCCAAATGGGCCGTAGAAATCAGCGGGCACGATATTGAATATCGACCCCAGATAGCCATTAAATCTCAAATTTTGGCAAATTTTGTGGCTGACTTAATGCCGACCCTAATACCCGAGGTCAAAAGAGAGTTGTTGGTAAACTTGGGGACGTCTTCAGGAATCTGGACCCTCTTTACGGACGGTACATCGAATGCAGAGGGTCCGAACTTGGCATCGTACTAAAACCACCCACAGGCAACGTAGTTAGACAATCTATTAGAACTGTGAAATTGACTAACAACGAGGCTGAATATGAGGTCATGATTGCAGGTATCGAATTAGACAAAATCTTGGGGGCGGAGGTGATCGAAGCTAAGTGTGACCCCCTCCTTGTGGTGAACCAGGTTAACGGAACGTTCGAAGTCAGAGAAGAACGAATGCAAAGGTACCTAGATAAGTTACAGGTGATGTTACATCCGCTTAAAGAATGGACTTTCCAACATGTACCTCGAGATAAAAATAGTGAGGTTGATGCCCTTGCAAGCTTAGGGTCGTCGGTTGAGGACGACGAGCTCAACCCAAAGGCCGTTGAGCAGCTCATGAGGTTAGTAGTAGAAGAAGGTCACACCGCGATAAACTCCACAAGCTTAACCTGGGATTGGAGAAATAAATATGTAGAGTATTTGAAGACCGGGAAACTTCCCTCATATCCAAAAGAATTGAGGGCCCTGCGCACCAAGGCAGCCCGATTCAACTTGTCCGAAGACGGAACCTTGTTCAGAAGAATGTTCGATGGCCCACTAGCAATATGTCTGGGACCGGCAGAACCAAGTATGTTCTGAGGGAATTTGCAGAAATCCTTCAGGCGCCGAATCATTGGTTCAAAAGGTAATCAGAGCCGGCTATTACTGGATCGACATGGAAAAATATGCCAAGGAGTTCGTTCAAAATTGGGACAAATGCCAAAGATATGCTCTGATGATTCACCAACCCAGGGAACTGCTGCATTCGGTCTTGTAACCATGGCTATTATGAAATTGGGAATGGACATCATTAGCCCTCTTCCACGGGCACCAGGTAAGGCTCAATTTGTCTTATTTATGACTGACTATTTTTCTAAGTGGCTTGAAGCACAGGCATACGAGAAAATTAGGGAAAAAGAAGTCATCGACTTTATTTGGGACCACATCATATGTCGGTTCGGGATGCCATCTGTAATTGTGTGTGACAACGGGAAAAAGTTTACCCGCAGCAAAGTGACCAAGTTTGTCGAAGATCATAAGATCAAGAGAATCTTATTGACACCTTATCAACCTAGCGGGAACGGTCAAGCTGAATCGACCAACAAAACCATAATCCAAAACCTTAAGAAAAGGTTAATCGACGCTAAAGAGAAATGGAAGGAGATCCTGCCCAAAGTCCTTTAGGCATACCGCATGACTGCGAAGTTCAGTACCGGAGCTACTCCATTCTCATTGGTTTATGGCGCCGAAGAACTAATACCAATTAAACTCAAGGAGCCAAGTATCAGGTTCCGATATGCAACAAAGGAATCGAATGACGAGGCCACAAATACGAGCTTGGAGTTATTCGATAAAAGGCGTGAAGCCACCCTCATTCGATTGTCTACCCAAAAGCAACGGATCGAGAGGTATTACAATCAAAGGGAAAACCTTCAATACTTCAATGCTGGGGATTTAATACTAAGGAGGGTTACGCTAAACACCTGGAATCCGAACAAAGGGAAGTTGGGTCAGAACTGGGAAGGACCGTACTAGATTCTTGAGGTCACCGGGAAAGGATCCTATAAGCTCAGCATGATGAACGGAGAACAACTACCGAGCAACTGGATTATAACACACCTAAAACTACATTACTGTTAAGGTATGACCCCATCCATTTCCTTTTATTTCGTACTAACACTTGCAAGTGATCGACGAGAAGCGGCACAAAGTTTTAGGTCTGAAAGCACCTATTGCACTCTTTTTTCCTTAGACATGTTTTGTCCCAACTGGGTTTTTCGGCAAAGGTTTTAACGAGGCAACAATGGATCGTGCTAACTTAGAATCAAGATCGATTATGAATCGGTGTCGAAGATCACATTAACAGTATCTGAGGTTCCTCTTCAATCAACCTCGAATACTGGGGGGTATTATCCACGGATATGCATTATCTTCGGATATCAACTTTAGCAAGGAAATTACTTCGTAAAGGAAGGGTCTCGATAAGTAGGATTTATTGTAAGGTCCAAACAGTCAAACAAATCGTGCCCACATAGATTTCTTGAGCCTTGGCACAAAACATGTACGCATGTATAACTGTTTTGCACAAGAATAAAGAGAAGTACTTTCCTTGCAATCATCTTATGTTTTAAAAATTTCCTATTTACATCCCTTAAAGAATTTCATACTTCTGATCTCCTAAAGTAATGAGCTTAAGGGACCCTTATAACCGGAGTACAAATTATCACTCCCTCACTTGGGGAATCTCGTTCGAAAACAAACTCGAACGGCCCAAGTCACTAGGCCTCGGGGGCATAAGACCTATCAGGCAACTCCCTGGTTTTTAAAGGCCACAACACCCCACTGGGGGATTGTTATATTGGGCAAGCCCGGATAACTCAGGAAAGCAAATCTAATAGGCAGCTCTCGACTAAAAGGCTACGGCCACATTAACACATCTCGGATACATCCGAAACCCATAACAAAAACTAGGCCTTAGAAAAAGAAATTTTTCCGTAACCGGTTTTAAAGTCTATCCTCGAAAAACTATAATCTCGGCTACCTACTTTAGGAAAAGGTTTCCGGTAACACAGAACCCCCAAGACGCCTTAAAACAAAGTAATGTAAAGGCAAGGTTTGTTTGAACTTTCGAACATAAGCTAAGTTATTTTATACTAAGGCATTCCGGCCCTTGTGAATACAAGTAATAAAGCAAAGGGAAAATTTAAAAGCCAAAAGGGAAAGAAAGCCTTATATATATATAAGGCTAGAATGGCCCGATAAAAAAATTTACAATGGCCAAAACGGCCTCAAAAGGATGCAAAAAGAAAAAAAATAAAAACATCTAAAGGCCTAAATGGCCTAAGAGGCCTAGTCCTCATCGGGGGCAGCATCTTCATCATCGGGATCTTCCCCACCTTCAGATTCAGTTAAGCTTTCGGAATCTTCCTCGGGAAAAGCCAGCTTCCGGGCCCTGGCTTCTTCTACTTTGGCATTTTTGATTTCCGCCAGTATGTCAAAGTTCTGAGCAAGGACTCCCTCGAGGGCTTCTCTTCGAGCTTTCCACCTTGCATGCTCCACCATGCTTTTGGCCTATGCCTGAATCACCTCGAGATCAACTTTGATTGGGCCAATTTAGCATTAGCCTTGATCTTGGCCATAGCCACCTCTGATTTGGCCGCTTCGTGTTCCTTGACCAGACTCTCTTGACCAGAAGTAGCTGAGTTTAGCTCAGATTAGAGCTTCTTGATCTTCTAGGCCTGCACCAAGGTTTTTATCTTTTACAGTCGAAGCTGGGCCTCAGCCGACACCAGTTGTGCTTGAACAGCTTCCTTTTCCGAGGTTATGAGATCCATATTTTTCTTGAACTCCTCGGGCTCAGCTTGTATCGTATCTACCTACGCCTGGAGCTACCCGATTTGTTCAAACCTTTGTCGAACCTGCAGGATCAGATCATTAGCCATTGAGTCCAATTCATCGTCACTATCATCAAATACTCGATTTACATGCCCGGCCCGCTCGGCATGCTCCTTCCTGAGCCGCTTCTAACTCGGCCTGAAGTTTCTCACTCAGAAGTTTATAAGTGTCCATGTTCTCAATAATCTCCCGAACCACAACCTTGTGTTGGGCTAACTCCTCCCGAAGTTGGAGGAAAGTATCATGGTGCAGTACCGAGGCCTGCAAGCATAAAGAAAGGTGTTAGAATTATATGCTACTTCAAATTTAAAATACATAATAAAGGGACACTAGAAGTTACCCGATTCAAAGCATGTTGAGCTTCATTGAATAGGCAAGGCTTCCACCGCGTCCATCACGGCCTGGTCCTCTTCGGTCAGCAAGCATCAAATGCAGCTAGCAACCCCCATGGGGGCAGAGAAAACTCGAGCATCCTTTGGGACAGAGAAAACTATTGACCGCCTTCGGTCAGGGTTAACTCTCGGGGCAAGGAACCGATCCACTAGATTTGGGCTCGAATAAGACCCACTAGCCCTCGTTGATATACCTTCTTTGGTACCGGCAAGTCACCAAGCCCGGTGACATCCTCTGAGGCAGTGGACTCTAACCCATCCAAGAAGTTGTGGATATCAGTCGCCCCTGAGGCCCCTCATAAGAACGACCTTATAGCATACTGGCCTCACGGATCATGGCGTCTGAGAACTGAGGGGACCCGGTAAGGTCGATTGCCCCAAGTACATCTTTTAGGTCACCTTCCTCTGCTTGAGAAGTATCGGTTCCGATCTCTCTATCCACTCCCCTGGCCTGGGGCAAAGTATCCGCACCCCATTCCGGTTCAGAGATCTTGCCTAATGCCTTCTCAGCAGCCTCCCCGGCTTGAGGCAAAGCACTCCTGTGATAACCTAAAGGGTCATCACCTATTTTATTATCCATTTTGTACTTTCGATGTCTTGAAAACCTCATCTGCAGTTGCCTTGATTTGCGTGCGCAGACCGAGCGCGTAACCAGACAGCTTAAATATGAAATTCTGTGAAAAATACTAAAATTTGATATCAAAAAGAGTAAATTTGACTCCGGTCAACATTTGGGGTAAACGGATCCGTACCCTTGATTTGACGGTCCCGGAGGATCCGTAGGAAAATATGGGACTTGGGCGTATGCCCGGAATCGAATTCCGAGGTCCCAAGCCCAAGAAATGAATTTTTGAGTAAAATTATTTTTCTGAAATTTATAAAGAAAAGTGAAATGAAAATTGGTTAGAGTGTGTTGGTATCGGGCCCGTATTTTGGTTCCGGCTCGCGGTACAGGTCTTATATGTGGTTTAAGATATTTATATGAAGTTTGGTTGAAATTGGACGTCGTTTGACGTGTTTCGGACTTAAAACTCTAAAATTGAAAGTTTATGAAGTTTGAAGAAAAACTAGTGATTTTGAGTTTTGATTCATTGTTTTTGATGATATTTTGGTGGTTTCATTACTCGAATAAGCCCGTAGGATGATTTTGAGGTCGTGTGTACATTGGGTTTGAGGTTCCGAGGGCTCGGGTAAGTTTCGGGTAGGTCCCGGGAGGTCTAGTCTTAAAATATAGCTGTTGGAGGTCACAAAACTCAGATCTCTGAACTTACCACCAAGACCCGCGGTCCTTTTTCGCGGACCGCGCTGAGGGCTTCGCGGCAGCGGTCGATTTTTCGTGGTCCGCGATGGAGGAGCTGGGCCACTGGTCCGACTTCGGAGGCCTATATATTTTGATCTACAAGGAATTTTGAGATGATTCAAACACTGAAATTTGTATCCCTTCGTGTCTAGTTTTCAGAAAGGTAAAGAAATTTTAATTTGGACATATGTATAGAAAGTTATGGCCAAAATACTAAAGCATGTCATTGCAGTCATTTTTCTTGGTTTTCTTCAGCTTTTCTTGGCCTTTGCTAGCGTGGCCACGGTCCATTTTTCGTGGTCCGCGGTGGGGGACCTGAGAGGGGTATAAATGGACGGGAATTTCAGTTATTTTCATTTTTCAAAACCCTAAAAACATAAGAGGCGATTTTCCAAACACTTTTTCTTCTCCAAAACACCAGTAAGTGATTTCTAACTCATTTTCTTTAATCCTTAACTTCTTTTTACAAGATTTCATCAAATGAATTCCTAAGACTAAAACATGCACTTTAGAGTAAAAAAAATTGGGAAATTGGGTAGAGTTAGGGCCTTTTGATTTTTCTTGATTTAGACCTCGTGTTGGGGTCGAATTTCAAAACCAATTATATATTCGGTACCCGTGGTTCGTGAGTTTCCTGAGGTCTTCCCTTCAGACCTGTCGGGGATGCCACCCCACAGGGACATTGATTTCTGCATTGATCTGGCTCCGGGCACCCAGCCCATTTCTATTCCGCCGTATAGCATGGCCCCGCCAAAGTTGAAAGATTTGAAGGAACAGTTGCAGTATTTGCTTGGGAAGGGTTTCATTAGGCCCAGCGTTTCTCCTTGGGGTTCTCCAGTATAGTTTGTGAAGGAAAAGGATGGTTCGATGAGGATGTGCATTGATTACCGGCAATTGAACAAGGTTACAATCAAGAATAAGTATCCACTACCGAGGATTGATGATTTGTTCGATCAGGTTCAGGGTGCCAAGGTATTTTCAAAGATAGACTTGAGATCTGGCTACCATTAGTTGAGGATTAGGGCATCCGATGTCCCTAAGACAACTTTTCGCACTCCGTACGGGCATTACGAGTTTTTGGTCATATCGTTTGGGTTGACAAATGCCCCAGCAGCTTTTATGGACTTATAAACCGAGTGTACATGCCTTATTTGGACTCGCTCGTGATAGTCTTCATTGATGATATATTGATATACTCCCGCAGCCAAGAGGAGCACGAGCAGCATCTCAGAGTGGTTTTTCAGACTCTGAAGGATAGTCAGCTATATGCAAAGTTTTCGAAGTGTGAGTTCTAGTTGAGTTCACTTGCATTCCTGGGTCATATCGTATCAGCAGAGGGTATTCATGTTGACCTGAAGATGATTGAGGCAGTCAAGAACTGTCCTAGACCAGCATCAGCTACAGAGATTCGGAGTTTCTTGGGTTTGGCAGGCTACTATCGTTGGTTCGTGGAGAGGTTCTCATCTATTGCAGCCCCGATGACCAGGTTGACCCAGAAGGGTGCCCAGTTCAGATGGTCGGTCGAGTGTGAGGCGAGCTTTCATAGGCTCAAGACAGCTGTGACTACGGCACCGGTATTGGTTTTGCCCACAGGTTCAGGGCCTTACACAGTCTATTGTGATGCTTCCCGTATTGGGCTTGGTACAGTGTTGATGCAGGATGGCAAGGTCATTGCTTATGCTTCGAGGCAGTTGAAGATTCATGAGAAGAACTATCCAGTGCATGATTTCGAGTTGGCAGCCATTGTTCACGCATTGAAGATTTGGAGGCACTATCTGTATGGTGTGGCGTGTGAGGTGTTCACCGATCATAAGAGTCTTCAGTACTAGTTCAAGCAAAAGGAGTTGAATTTGAGGCAGAGGAGGTGGTTGGAGTTGTTGAAGGATTATGATATTACCATCTTATATCACCCGGGGAAGGCCAATGTGGTGGTTGATGCTTTGAGTAGGAAGTCAGCTAGTATGGGCAGTCTTGCTTTTATTCCGGTCAGTCATAGGCTTCTTGCTTTGGATGTTCAGGCTTTGGCCAATCGATTTGTGAGGTTGGATATTTCTGAGCCTAGTCGAGTGTTGGCTTGTACGGTCGCTCGTTCTTCATTATTGGAGCGTATCCGTAATCGGCAATTTGATGATCCCCATTTGTGTATCCTTAGAGACACGGTGCAGCGCGGAGGCGCCAAGCAGGTGACCTTAGATGATGATGGTATTTTGAGATTGCAGGGGCAAGTTTGTGTGCCCAATGTTAATGGTATTCGAGAGTTGATTTTAGAGGAGGCCCATAGTTCCCGGTACTCTATTCATCCGGGCGCCGTGAAGATGTATCAGGATTTGCGGCAGCATTATTGGTTCTTAGAATGAAGAAGGATATTGTGGCACATGTGGTGCGGTGCTTGAATTGTCAACAGGTTAAGTATGAGCATCAGAGGCCTGGTGGTTTATTTCAGAGGATTGAGCTTCCCGAGTGGAAGTGGGAGAGGATCACTATAGACTTCGTTACTGGACTACCGTTGACCCGTAAGAAGTTCGATGCAGTTTGGGTCATTGTTGATAGGCTGACCAAGTCAGCGCATTTCATTCCTGTGGCAGTCTCTTATTCATCCGAGAGGTTAGCTGAAATCTATATCCGGGAGATTGTCCGCCTCATGGTGTGCCGGTATCTATCATTTCGGATCGGGACCCCCAGTTTACCTCGCGTTTCTGGAGAGAAGTTCAGCGGGAGTTAGGCACCCAGGTGGAGTTGAGCACAGCATTTCATCCTCAGACGGACGGGCAGTCCGAGCGTACTATTCAGATATTGGAGGATATGCTTCGAGCTTGTGTTATTGACTTTGGAGGATCATGGGATCAGTTCTTACCTTTAGCAGAGTTTGCCTACAACAACAGCTACCAGTCTAGTATCCAGATGGCTCCTTATGAGGCTTTATATGGTAGGCGGTGTCGATCTCCGGTTATAGGCTTGATCCGAGAGAGGCTCGGTTGTTGGGTACAGATTTGGTTCAGGAGGCCTTGGACAAGGTCAGGATCATTCAGGATAGGCTTCGTACAGCTCAGTCCAGGCAAAAGAGTTATGCAGTTCGCAAGGTTCGATATGTGGCTTTCATGGTTGGTGAGAGAGTATTGCTCCGAGTGTCGCCTATGAAGGGCATGGTGAGATTTGGGAAGAAGGGTAAGCTTGGCCCTAGGTTCATTGGTCCGTTTGAGATTCTTGATCGAGTTGGAGAGGTGGCTTATAGAATTGCATTGCTTCCTAGCTTATCAGTCGTACATCCAGTTGGGAAAATTATGTTTCGATGTATTATGTTGTCTTTACTAGTTTTGAAAACCATATTTATTTATTTTCGATGTTAAGTTGTGAACTGTTTGTAGCTTATTCTGTTAAATCGATGTTTTTATGCTAGTTTAACTATACACGTTTGCTTGTCTAGCGAGTTCAACGTTAGACGCCATCACGGCCCGATGGTGGGATTTCGGGGCGTGACAATTTGATATCAGAGCTCTAGGTTGCTTAGGTCTCACAACTCACGGACAACTTGGTAGAGTCTGAGGGATCGGTACGGAGACTTCTGTATTTATCCCTCAAAGGCTGAAAAGTTAGGATGACTCCACATTTCTTTTCATCTCTGTCGTGCGATATGAATTCTGAGTACTGACTAAGTTTCTATTTTATTCTCTCGTAGATGGCGAGGACGCGTGCTTCCCTTGGTTCCGCTCAGCAGCCCGACACTCCTGCTACAGCTCCTACGAGGGGTCGAGGTCGAGGACGAGGCCATGCTAGAGGCCGAGGCCGGGGCCGGGCTCAGCCTAGAGTCGCAGCCCCAGTGGAGGACCCTCAGGTCAAGTCTGACGAGGAGGTCCCAGTTCCGGCAGTCCCAGTTGGACCAGCTCAGGTCCCAGAGGGGTTCATAGCTACCCCAGTGCTTCAGGACGCTCTTGTCCGTCTAGTTGGACTCATGGAGAGTGTAGCACAGGCATGTCTTCTTCCTACTGCACCAGTCGTCTCTCAGGCTGGGGGAGGTGCCCAGACTCATGCCACTCGCACGCCAGAGCAGCTAGCTCCACAGTTTCAGACTCCGGCACCTCAGCCAGCCGGAGTAGCTCAGACGGGTATTGCAGCACCGGTAGCAAAGGTAGAAACTATGCCAGTAGATGCTTTGTGGAGACTGGACAGGTTCACTAACTTATTCACTGCTACTTTTACTGGTTCACCATCAGAGGACCCCCAGGATTATTTGGATAGCTGCCATGAGGTTCTTCGGAACATGGGCATAGTGGAGTCCAACGGAGTTGACTTCTCTACTTCTCTATTATCTGGCGTAGCCAAGAGTTGGTGGAGAGACTATTTCTTAGCCAGACCAGCTGGATCTACGCCTTTTACTTGGACTCAGTTCTCAGAGGTATTTTTGCGGAAGTTCCTTCCCATTACTCAGAGAGAGGACCTTCGAAGGCAGTTTGAGCGTCTCTAGCAGGGATCTATGTCAGTCACTCAGTACGAGACCAGGTTCATCACTCTAGCCCGACATGCTCTTATGATACTTCCCACTGATCGGGAGAGGGTTCGGAGATTTATTGAGGGATTGGCCCGGCCTATCAGACTTCAGATGGCTAGAGAGTCAGGTACCGATATATCGTTCCAGGATGCGGCCAATGTGGCCAGGAGGATTGAGATGATTATGTCATAGGTGGTGGTCAGGGGGCTGACAAGAGGCCTCGTCATTTCGGTCATTTCAGTGGAGCCTCATCTGGGGTCAGGGATTCTTCAGGCAGAGGTCATCCTCCCAGACCCTTCCAGTCACCTCTCTAGGTTTCCCATGGTACTTCAGGTGGTCGTGGTTATCAGACGCACTATTCTGATCAGCAGCCTTACAGTGCACCACCAGCTCCAATCATTGCACCGTCGCATCAGAGTTTCCGAGGTGGTCATTCAGGTCGATAGGGTCAGACTCAGTTCCCTCAGCAGCCGAGATATTGTTACACTTGTGGCGATCCGGGTCACCTTGCCAGATTTTTTCCTCGGGCACCAGGTAGTTCGCAGTATCAGGTAACTGGTGCCATGGTACAGGCACCAGGTGTTCCACAGCCTGCCCAGCCAGCCAGAGGTGGGGGTAGAGGTGCTAGAGGTGGAGGTAGAGGTCATAGAGGTGGAGCTCAGGCTGCCAGAGGTGGAGGCCAGCCAGCAGCCGGCCGGCCCAGAGATGTGGTTCAGGGTGGTAGGGCCCAGCCCCAATTTTATGCTCTTCCAGCCAGTCCATAGGCTGAGTCTTCAGATGCAGTCATTATAGGTACTATTCGGGTCTGTGACAGAGATTCTTCAGTGCTATTTGATCCAGGATCTACGTATTCGTACGTGTCCTCTTATTTTGCACCATACCTGGTCATGCCTAGTGATCCACTGAGTATTCCTGTTTATGTATCTACGCCGGTGGGTGATTCTATCATGGTCGATCAAATCCATCGTTCTTGTGTTGTGGCGATTGGGGGTCTTGAGACCCGTGTTGATTTGTTGTTTTTAGGTATGGTCGACTTTGATGTTATATTAGGGATGCACTGGTTATCCCCATATCATGCTATCTTGAATTGCCATGCCAAGACGGTGACCTTAGCCTTACCGGATTTGCCCGTTTGGAGTGGAGAGGGACTCCTAGTCATGATACCCGCAGTGTTATTCCGTATGTGAAGGCTCGGCGTATGGTCGAGAAGGGGTGTTTGGCTTATTTGGCTTATGTG
>ML313423.1:0-106585 GCA_005239505.1 Nicotiana paniculata
TTATCATTAAAGCTCATAAAATGCGAGGGATATAATGCTTAAAATCACGAATTCTAGCCACTCTTCAGTACTCTTCTACGGTACTAACTTCCCTTTTGTCGGGGGCGCTACATATTTTAATGTAGGTGGTTCCACAGCAGGTAGCTCAGACCGCCGATAGTGGTGTTTCCCCTTCATACTTTCAGCAGGTCCGGTGAGCCCCATTTCATCTCGGGGCCGTGTGTAGTCTATATCATCTCTTTTGTATATGTTATGTCTTTGAAGGTATAGTCGGGGCCTTGTTTCCGGCTCCGTAGACATAATGTGGGTTGTACATATATGTAGTTTGGGCAGTAAATGTGTTTACTAGTAATCGGGGTCCGAATTGGAACTATTGTATGTTTTGTGATTATCAAATGTTGAAATGATAAAGGACGAAATGAACTCAAGTAGTACATTCATGTTTAAACTCTAAATTGCTAATTCATGTGGAATAAGGTTTATTATAAACACGGGGTAACACGTTGGGCAGGAAAGGCAATCCAGGTCCGCTTGACCGGGATCATCCGGTTGGGCGCCGGTCTCGTCCCTCGGTTTTGGGGTGTGACACTTCTACGCATTCGCAACTCCCTATCGCGTTCGCGAAGGGTAACCCAATGCCTTCTCCGTGTTCGCTACCTCCTTTTCGTGTTCACGATGAACATTTCCCACCCATCCAAAAATCCTTCTTTGCAATCGCGTAAGCCCACTCGCAATCTCGAAGCACGACACCAGCACCAGCAACCAACAACATCAAAAATCCCAAACTTGTTCTGAAACCACCCTGAATCACACCCGAGGCCCCTGGGACCACGTCCAATCACACCAATCAGTCCCAATGCATAACACGAACCTACTCGAGGCCTCAAAGCACGTCAAACAATGCTAAAACCATGAATCAAATCCCAATTCAAACTTAGTGAACTTTAGAACTTCAAACTTCTACATTCGACACCGAAACCTGTCAAATCAAGTCTGATTGACCTCAACTTTTGCAGACAGGTCATAATTGACATTACGGACCTACTCCCACTTCCGGAATCAAAATTCTGCCCCGATATCAAAAATTTCACTCTCGGTCAAACTTTCCAAAATCTTCCAACTTCGCCAATTAATGCTGAAATGACCTACGGACTTCCAAATCGACGTTCAGGCACGCTCCTAAGACTAAAATCACCATACTGAACTATTCCCGGGCTCGGAATCCCAAACAGACATCGATAACATCAAAATCCACTTAAACCCAAACTTAAGAAATTCTTAAACTTTTAAAATGGTAACTTTCCAGAATAAACGTTGAAATGCTCCTAGGTAATCTTATGTTATACCCAAACGTACGCCCAACTCCGAAATCATCATACGAACCTATTGGAACCTACAAATCCTGATTCCGAAGTCGTTTACTCAAAAGTCAAATCTTAGTTAATTCTTCCAACTTAAAGCGTCTGAAATTAGAATTTTCTTTCCAAATCAACTCCCAACTTCCCAAAATTCAATTCCGACCATGCGTACAAGTTGTAGCACCTGAAGTGAAGCTATCAAAGGCCTAAAACCGTCGAACAACGCGCTAGAACTCAAAATGAACAGTCGGGTCGTTACAGTCTTCTCCACTTAAATAATTTCATCCTCGAACGTTCTAAGAAATGCTCCAGAGTTATCCAAAATCATTGTTCAACACTATGTGCACCTACTCGTACTAACACAACCCAGTTGAGGACATTAGCTCGAGCCGCACTGAAGGTCCTCCCTTTTACCTAGCCAATAAGACTTAGAACCAAATTCCAACTTTCGAAATTTCTTTACAAAACCTGAATCTAATGTACGCACACAAAACAAATCTCCACACGCTGAATCCATACATAATCATGCACCCATGCTGACATCATACAATGAACCACATAACTCATTTGCCCAAGGCAACCTCCTCCAAGCACAACATCTGAAATTTCACTGACCTGGCGCCCGAAGCATACCTCATGACACATATAAGCCCGATTTTCAATCCTCGAAAACTTCCACGACAGAAGAGATGTGTAGGACTCATAACCAACTGCCAAATCAATAAATCCTGGAGCATCTTCTCCTGACAGGAACCATTACCTCATAAACTGAATAACGATATTTGTGCTTTAATATACCCTACATAACTCTGATTGAACTGATCCCGGGTCACCTCGTCTCACCCGTCCAAGCTGCTCGGGTAATAAGCCATCTCAAACACTGAACAAGATCTCATATGATGCCATCAATGCGCTGACAAGCCACAACTTGAATATGATATATAAGGAAAAATGAACTCTGGGAAAGAACTACTCATCCCACGTAACTAATAAAACAACCGAAAAGATGTTACAAGCCTTTCTCAGAGAATGAAAAACAAAATGCACAATAATAGATACAGGGGACCGTACTCAACATCTCGTTGTTGCACTGTGCAACCCGATCCACACATAATATTGTTGCGGCGTGCAACCCAATCCAAACAACATACCCCTGGCGGCATGCCACCCGATCCAAACATAACAATAAATAAGGAAATACCCATCAAGCCATAATGTTTATACCTATGAAATGCCCGAATATCGACCACAAGCACCCCAAGTGCCCAATGCAATACTTGGGGAGACGGATAGAGCCATACACTACAAATACAAAGCACAGCTAAGGTGCAATAACTGATCTGCATCTCGAGAGCCATCTTGCTCATACAACACCACAAGCTACACGGGACTTCAACACGTGTGCGAAAAATAAAGTCGTCTCACAACCCACATGGCACAATAGAGATTTACATAGAATAGCTCCCGACTGAAATAACATCCAATTCCCGAAGACTCCTCCATAAGCAACGCTACGCTTAATGAACACACCTGGCCTGATATAGTGCACACATTAACATTTAGACCCATCAACGAACCCCAAGCCTATTCCGATCATACCATACTGGTCTAATAACCTTTCAAGGACCCACAATAACCTTTTTCCATGGCACATAAGAACAATCGTCAAATTTGGAACAAACTCACACGGTCCACAGCCCAAGGAATAGAACGTCTCTCAGGCATAAACTCTGGCATTTGCGATGTTACCATAACTTCATACCTGGTTGTAATATTTAACAATCAAGTGACTAACATGCCACGCATGTACAAATATCCATGTGGGGTAAGCTCCCATGACTTTCTGCTCAGGTAGCAAAATTTGCGCCTCCAAGCCACCAATCGTGCTAATTCTGTGAGGCAAATCACCATCCGCAATAAATATAAAATGCCTTTTCCCCAGAACACCATTCTTAGGTGAAACTAAAGAAAATGCCAGCTTACTCTGAACATCTGAATTCTCCCTTTCTCATCCAAGCTGGTGACATTCTTATCAACACCGAATCGCAACCTTAATCTTCAACCTCCAATTCCCATGCCGCTCACTGCACCTGTCATGCCGCTATACGAGAGTACAAGAATTCATCATAATCCCTGAATTACTAGTAGAATAAACACTTCATATGCTAGAAAACTTTCACTTACTCATTTCAGAAGAACCAACGTAACACATAACTGAATTCCCAAACCGCAGAAAAATTACAAACCTCGAGTCGTGATCTAAACCACCATGACTCTTCCGAAAATCCATCTACACATAATAATGCCATTAGAATCAACACGCTGAAGGAACTGAAGGAACTGATCATTGCCACAAACCACATGTATAACTCAAACCCCCACATACAACCACAAACCACATGTATAACTCAACACGCTGAAGGAACTGATCATTGCCATAATCATGCTGATTCAACCATCACTAACCGACTCAACTTCTTCCAATTTACTCTCGACTTTCCTTAGAAACAATAATAGCTCTACTCAAAACATAACGAACTCAATCCGCACTCACCTCGAGTGACCCGCTCTAGCTTGGTCCCGAATATAAGCCGAACTCTAGTGCGCTATCATCACATGAACACTCCCAAAGAAGCAACCCAATGAATTATTTTTCCTTGTACCTCACATCTACGAGAAACATAAACTCTGAGTCTTACCAAAAATCTAAACATGCATCGATAAGGCCAAATATAGCATACATTCATCAAATTCTTTGCTCGAATTACCCCTGATGTTTTCCTTATTTAGTCATAAATAATCCGCTAATGCGCCGATAACTAGAAGCTGCACAAGCAGACAACTATGTGATCTGAACGTAGACGATGGGGCTCCCCCACTTAGCCTTAAGCTACAATCACATAAATCGAGAATCCACAAGGATTCCACCTACTCAATCATCAAGATCTGGAACAGTTAACACGTCAAATTCTCTAAAACTCCTTTAAAACATTTCATACAACATCGTGAATTATCAGCCACAATTGCATGTTCGACCTCCTGCTGGATAGTAAGTAGAACGCTTCGTAGAAACATCATTAAAATCATGTAACCGCTAACCTGCTCACAGGAGATAACCCACCTGCGGAATTCCAAGCCGACATCTTCCAACGGCGTTGCACTGGGTACAACTACTACGAAATCAGTAGGCCTCTTGAGCCCGTTCTTATCCACCAGCTTTACAAGTATGTTCATTCCCCATTGACATCAACTGAAAGCCTTATAGTACCTTCCAATCCGAAGTGACATTGTATACAAATTGATAATCAAGCCTTCACACCTTTATTTCAAGAAAACTCATTCCTGCTATATTAAATGTTCCTTAGTACAGTAGCCACAATGCCAAATATAATCCATAGACCTAGTCACTATCCACCGTGATTCCCAAATTATACTAAACTCCTCTCAAGGCACGCAGCTATCCTGCCACAGAATCCATATGCTAATCAACCACTCTTACTCGGTTAAACCATATGCCAGTAATTCAACCACCATGAGACACCTCCCGCCATGCCCTTCCTCATACTTCGCTGCCCAAATGTTGCCCCCGAATCAATCGATACATGCAGCACCTGAACTAATGATTTGTTACCAACTCTAAACCTCATCGAAGATCATCCTTCTTGATCCATCAACATTAGAAGCATTGATTCGATCCTGAAACCGCTACACACCGCCATCTATGACAACCGCTTCTCAAGCATCATTTCACAACACCCTGCCCCAAACGAAAATCAAAGAAGATCATAACATCGGCGAATCTTAATACATTCAAACAAGGACAATGACACATCACACTTGAGAATTCCAACATACTCAAAAATACCAAGTCTCATTACTTCATTAACATAAACCTGAACATTTATAGTCTGATTGCCTTTCTTTGTTGGAATTAAACATTGAACCTCTAAATCATGTGCTGAGAAATCCTCCTTTCAAGTCCTTCACTGCCTTGACACATAGACAAGCACCCTACCATTACAGCAACACCCGGCGATAACAACGCATGAACATCATAGAAATCCATGCATCGCCTCAAAACCATAGAAAGTATAGATACTGAACTGAAATGACAGAACACCCTTCCGCAAGGCGACAATGATACAATGTCCGAACATGCAGGGAAAAATATCCTACACCATATATGCAGTACCATTACAATTCCTCAGTGCCCAATTGATAACAAGCTCTTCACGTCGCATAATATTGAGTATGAAGTAAATAAAGTCACAAGCCTCAATGAAATCAAACCGCACAATGAGAAAATCAAGAAGGGAAGTGCTCCTAACAGCCATGTAGCCTCTCGAAGATAAGTACAAACGTCTTTGTACAAATCCCCAAGACTCTACTAGACCTTCTCGTGACTTGTGATACCTAAGTGAACCTAATGCTCTGATACCAAGTTGTCACGACCCAAAATCCACTATAGATTGTGATGGCGCCTAACACCGCCATCAGACAAGCCAACGGTGATTTACCAATTTAATTACTCATTGTAGTACTTTTGAAATCATAATTTTCCTTATTAAATCGTATAAAATTGAATTTACAGGGTAAAAGATAATATCTACGCAAACCACAGTAATGATTAACCTGAAGGAACCGCCAAAACCCGGTGTCACAAGTGCATGAGCAAATTTCTAAGGAGTACAATAATAATACAACATATGCCCCGAATGTAATAAGATAGAATAAAATAAATAGTACAATGGAGACTCAGTGGGCGGCGATGCAGCCTAGAATGCAGCTCACATAAGGTCTCTTCAACAGGTGCGCCTACGAGCCAAGGTAATCGTCAAATGAACCTGTGAGATCCTGCACATTTAGTGCAGAAGTGCAGCATAAGTATGTAAATCAACACGTACCCAGTAAGTATCTAGACTAACCCCGGATAAGTAGTGATGAGGGGTCAACATTGACACTTACTAAAGGTATAATAAAAAAATATAATAAAACATGAGCATATATGAAGCATACATCAATGATGGGGTAAATCTTTAAGTTACATAATCTTCCAATTACTTCTTTTCAAGCAAGAATTTAAAAATCTTTTAGTCTACCTTAAGAACCCAGAAAATGTCAAGTGTCATTATCAAATATATAAGGAATACCATATAGAGTCTGGGCATCAGTGGAAAGATTAGCTCGTGAATAATTGGTCTACTGGCGATATAACGCACAATTCTGTCAAGATCGTTCGGCCCGATCCGGGAAAAATGTGTACACCGCTGAGGGTCGTGCGGCACGAACCATAGATGTATTTATATACTACCAATGTGTTCAGGCCGCTCCACAAGAAAAGAAAGGAAATTACCAAATTACGAGATGCGTATTTACAATGCAGCACATGATCATAAAATGAATAATCTTTACCATTCCTCAAATAACTTGCCCAAGACTCGAAGTGTTAAGGCTTGGCCTACTGTAAATATATTTATTTCTAAATCGTTTTCAATTGTAACTTCAATTAATTAAACCAGTAGAATGAGTTCAAATAATTCAAATATTACATGATAAGATCCTAAGTCGACACGGACATAAACATGCTTTAGCTACGTACGGACTCTCGTCACCTCGTGCTTACGTAGCACCCACAACTAGTTGCATATAACAATAAATATCACCTAGGGGTAATTTTCCCCCTCACGAGGTTAGACAGGAGACTTACCTCGCTCTGAAGTTCCAAAACCGGCTCCAACGCCTCTCCAACTCTTCAATCCAAGCCAAGCGGTCCAAAACTAGTCACACAATGTGCAACTCAATCAAAATATACTCCAATGCTTATATTTAATCAATTCATAACAATCTCCAACTCTGCTCTAAAAGTCAATAAACTCAACCCTTGGGCCCACGTGCCCGGATTTCAAACTATTTTGATGATAAACTTTAACCATAACATTACGAACTCAAATATATGATTTATTCTCAATTCCTCTTCCAATTTTGTGATCAAAATGCAAAAATACCAATTTCTAGGTTTCTTCCAAAATCCCACAATTTCCATAAATTTTCATGTATAAATTTGTATATAACTCATGTATTTAATTCACAATAGGTGGGAATAGCTTACCTCACAATGGATGAAAAAAATCTCCTCTTTAAGAACTCCAAAAGTCATCCAACCATGTGGAAAGTTGGTGAAATAGGCAAACCCCCAATCTAAAACCCGAGGCCCGTCCTTCATAACGATTGCGGGAGCATCATTGCGATCGTGAAGGCTTAAGATCATTGCCTCCAAAATTTCCTCTTTGCTTTCGCATCCCCTAAACCGCGTTCACGATGCCTTCAGATCCTGTTGCTTTGCGTTAACGGTAAAAGCTCCGCATTCGAGAAGGCTTAACGGCTCCAGGTCCCCCAGCCCTCATCCTTCTATGCATTCGCGACTCCCTGTCGCGTTCGCAAAGGGTAACCCAACGCCTTATCCGCATTTGCGACCTCTTTGTCGTGTTGGCGATGACCATTTCCCACCCTCCCAAAACTCCTTCTATGCGATCGCGTAATCCCACTCGCGATCGAGAAGCACGACACCAACACCAGCAACCAGTAGCATCAAAACACCCAAACTTGGTCTGAAACCACCTCGAATCACATCCGAGGACCCTGGGACCTCGTCCAATCACACCAACCAGACCCAATACATAACATAAACCTACTCGAGGACTCAGATCACTCCAAACAACGCTAAAACCATGAATCACACCCAAATTCAAGCTTAGTGAACTTTAGAACTTCAAACTTCTACATTCGATGTTGAAACCTGTCAAATCAAGTCTGGTTGACCTCAAATTTTTCACACAAGTCATTATTGACATTAAGGACTTATTCCCACTTCAGAAATTGGAATCCACCCCCGATATCAAAAAGTTCACTCCCGGTCAATGTCACGACTCGAAATCCCACCTTCGGGCCATAATGGCGTTTAACGTTGAACCCGCTAGACAAGACAACGTGTACAGTTAAACTAACATGATAACACCGATTTAACAGAATAAGCTAAAAACAGTTCACAACTTTTAACAGCGGAAATAGATAAAGTGTCAAAGCTAAGTAAAGATAACATAATACAACGTCACAATAATTCCCCAAAACCTGGAGTCACAAACTCACGAACTGTCTATAGGACTGCTAAATAAAAAGTTTGAAAAGAAATACATGACTGTCTCTGTAAACTAGAGGGAAGACAAGACAGAAATAAAGAACTAGGGATAGGAGAGACGTCAAAGCCCACAACAGTTGAGGAAGGCAAGAAATGTCACTGAGACGTTAGAAAAGGTTGGGAAATCCTCAACCAAAGAAACTATGGCTGGAAATGGTGATGATAATGCAGATTTGGCTACAAGCGAGGCAGCCCAACAACGAGAAAAGGTTGCACAGGATACTGAGGAAAGATCTATTAGAGATGGACAGATTATCTATGAAGAAGAGATGGGTCAGAGAATTGCTCAAAATCAACCCTTGGTTGCAGACCAGTTCAGGAATATAGCTCCCATGCCTAGGAGATCACTGGGCGATTATGCTAGACCGGTCTATTCAAGTGTTAGACCACCCCCAATTGCAGATAACAATTTCGAGTTGAAGCAAGAGTTGCTTCAAACCATTCAAAATTACTGTGTTTTTAGAGGAAAGATGAATGAAGATCCAAACACACATCTAATGGACTTTGGGAAGATAATGAACACCTTTAAATACAATGGGGTGTCGCAAGATGCAGCGTACTTAAGGGCATTCCCCTTCTCAGTTAAAGATGATGCAAAGCAGTGGCTTCGAAGCTTGCCCACGGGATCGATCATAACATGGGAGGAGATGACAAGAAAATTCCATGATAATATCACTCCTCAGCTAAGACGATCAAGTTTAGAAGAGAACCCCATAACTTCTGCCAAAAAGTGACTGAAACTGTTTTTGAAGCATGGGATAGGTTTAACGTCACGACTCGAAATCCACTATAGATCGTGATGGCGCCTAATGCCGTTGTCAGGCAAACCAACGGTAGTTTACCAATTTAATTACTCATTTTAGTATTTCTGAAACCATAATTTTCCTTAATTAAATCGTATAAAATTGAATTTACAGGGTAAATGATAATATCTACGCGAACCACAATAATGAACAACCCGAAGGAACCCCTAAAATCTGGTGTCACAAGTGTATGAGCAAATTTATAAGGAGTACAATAATAATACAACATCTGCCCCGAATGTAATAAGACAGAATAAAATAATAGTACAATTGAGACTCGGTGGACTGTGATGCGTAGCCTGTAATGCAGCTCACATAAGGTCTCCTCAACAACTGCGCCTACGCACGAAGGTAATCATCAAATGAATCTGTCAGATCCTGCACATTTAGTGCAGAAGTGCAGCATGAGTACGTAAATCAATACATACCAAGTAAGTATTTACCCTTACCTCGGAGAAATAGTGACGAGGGGTCAACATCGACATTTACTAAAGGTCCAATTAAAAAAGATAATAAAATATGATCAAATATGAAGCATACAGCAATGATGGTGTAAATCTGTAATTTACATAATCTTCAAATTACTTCTTTCAAAGAAAGAATTTCTAAATCTTGTATTATACCTTAACAGCCTAGAAAATCTCAAGTGTCATTATCAAATATATAAGGGATACCATATAGATTCCGGGCATCACTGGAAAGATTAGCTCGTGAATAATCGGTCTACTGGAGATATAACGCACGATTCTATCAAGATCGTTCGACCCGATCTAGAATAATGTGTACACTGCCAAGGGTCGTGCCACACAAACCATAGATGTATTTATGTACTGTCGATGCATTGGCCCGCTCCACAAGAAAAGAAAGAAAGTTACCGAATTACGAGATGTGTCTTTATAATACAGCCATGATCATAAAATGAATATAATCTTTATCATTCCTCAAATAACTCGCCGGAGACTCGAACTATTAAGGCTTGGCCTAGTGTACATACATTTATTTCTAAATAGATTTCAATTATAATTTCAATTGATTAATCCAGTAGAATGAGTTCAAATAATTCAAATATTACATGATAAGATCCTAAGTCGACACGGACATAAACATGCTTTAGCTACGTACGGACTCTCGTCACCTCGTGCTTACGTAGCACCCACAACTAGTTGCATATAACAATATATATCACCTGGGGTTAGTTTCCCCCTCACAAGGTTAGACAAGAGACTTACCTGGCTCCGAAGTTCTAAAACCGGCTCCAACGCCTCACCAACTCTTCAATCCAAGACAAGTGATCCAAATCTAGTCACACAATGTGCCACTCAATCAAAATATACTCCAATGCTTATAATTAATCAATTCATAACAATCCCCAACTCCGCTCTAAAAGTCAATAAACTCAACCCTCGGGCCCATATGCCCGGATTCCGAAATTGTTTGAAGATAAACTTTACCCATAATATTACGAACTCAAATATATGATTTATTCTCAATTACATGTCAAATTTTGTGATCAAAATGCAAAAATACAAATTTCTAGGTTTCTTCCAAAATCCCACAATTTCCATAAATTTTCATGTATAAATCCGTACATAACTCATGTAATTAACTCACAATAGGTGGGACTATCTTACCTCACAATGGATGAGGAAAATATCCTCTTCAAGAACTCCAAAAGTATCCCAACCAAGTGGAAAATGGGTGAAATGGGTTAAACCCCCGATTTTAAACCATTCTGCCAAGGCCCGCCCTTCATCGAGATCGCGGGAGCATCATTGCGATCGCGAAGGCTTAATATCATTGCCTCCAAAATTTCCTCTTTGCTTTTGCATCCCCTAAGCCGCGTTCACGATGCCTTCAGATCCTGTTGCTTTGTGTTCAAGGTAAGAGCTCCGCATTCGAGAAGGCTTAACGGCTCCAGGTCCCCCAGCCCTCATCCTTCTATGCGTTCGCGACTCCCTGTCGCATTCGTGAAGGGTAACCCAACGCCTTCTCCGCATTCGCAACCTCTTCATCGTGTTGGCAATGACCATTTCGCACCCTCCCAAAACTCCTTCTTTGCGATCGCGTAAGCCCACTCGCGATCGAGAAGCACGACACCAGCACCAGCAACCAGTAGCATCAAAACACCAAAACTTGGTCTGAAACCACCTCGAATCACATCCGAGGACCCTGGGACCTCATCCAATCACACCAACCAGACCCAATATATAACATAAACCTGCTCGAGGCCTCAAATCACACCAAACCACGCTAAAACAATGAATCATACCCAAATTCAAGCTTAGTGAACTTTAGAACTTCAAACTTCTACATTCGATGTTGAAACCTGTCAAATCAAGTCTGATTGACCTAAAATTTTGCACACAAGTCATTATTGACATTAAGGACTTATTCCCACTTCGGGAATCGGAATCCACCCCTAATATCAAAAAGTTCACTCCCGGTCAATGTCTCGACCCGAAATCCCACCTTCGAGCCGTGATGGCGTCTAACGTTGAACCCGCTAGACAAGCCAATGTGTACAGTTAAACTAACATGATAACACCGAATTAACAGAATAAGCTAAAAACAGTTCACAATTTTTAACAGCGGAAATAGATAAAGTGTCAAAGCTAAGTAAAGATAACATAATACATTGTCTCAATAATTCCCCAAAACCTGGAGTCACAAACTCACGAACTGTCTATAGGAGTGCTAAATAGAAAGTCTGAAAGGAAATACACGATTGTCTCTGAAAACTAGAGGAATACAAGACAGAAATGAAGAACTTGGGATAGGAGAGACGCCAAGGCCCATGAAGGACAGCGGGTATACCTTAAAGCCTCTGGGGTGGACTGAAGGAGACTCCCTCAACGCTGTCCGCTGGGTCCGGGTACAGGTTCTGCACAACAATAAGATGTGTAGTGTAGCATCAGTACAACCGACCCCATGTACTGATTAAGTGATGAGCCTAACCTCGGCCGAAGTAGTGACGAGGCTAGACATGACAACAAACGTTAACCTGTCCTATTCTACAACATATATCGTGGAAAAACAAAGCAAGAGATAAACAGATACGGATGGGGATACGGGAGAAGATAATGGGGTACAAGTGAGATAGAAGAGTTAATTAAGCACATAGGAACAGACAAGAAGGAATTTTATTAGAAATATGCTAATGAAACCAATATAATGCCAGAAATGTAATTAATGGCACGGCATCACCCTTCATGCTTTTACTCTCTTCCTCACAATGCAATGTACGATGTAAGATAACATGAATCATAGCACGGCATCAACCTTCGTGCTTTTACTCTCTTCCTCACAATTCAATGTACGATGTAAGATAACATGAATCATGGCACGGCATCACCCTTCGTGCTTTTACTCTCTTCCTCACAATTCAATGTACGATGTAAGATAACATGAATCATGGCACGGCATCACCCTTCGTGCTTTTACTCTCTTCCTCATGATGCAATGTATCGTGTATGGAAATGTAATCATGGCACGGCATCAACCTTCGTGCTTTTAAATATAATTCATGGCACGGTATCAACCTTCGTGCTTTTAATTATAAATCATGGCACGGCATCACCCTTCGTGCTTTTACTCTCTTCCTCACTATGAAATATATGATGTAATCAATGTAAATCATGGCACGGCATCACCCTTCGTGCTTTTACTCTCTTCATCACTATGCAACATATGATGTAATCAATGTAAATCATGGCACGGCATAACCCTTCGTGCTTTACACTCTTCCTCACTATGCAATATATGATGTAATAAATGTAAATCATGGCACGACATCATCCTTCTTGCTTTACACTCTTCCTCACCAATGCAATGACAATTATCAAAATTGCAAGGAATGCAGTATAGTGGAATCACAAATCATGATCACCCGGCAAGAGGAAAATATCATACATTATCATAACAAATTGCCCGGAAAGGGTCTCAGCTATAACCAACCTTTTCAAGTATATCCTTTACAGTTGGGCCCTCAGTAGGACCATTACATCACAAGTTCATCAACGAGGATTTTCAACAACAGTCAATTTCCAAGTAGAGATAAATTCATAATACAATGGATATGGAAGTAAGGACCAGAATTTCATCAAAAATGTTCTCACGGGCATGCTTGACACACAATGCATAGTTACTCGTCACCTCACCTATGCATTGGACATGATAAACATTTAGCACATAGCATACGATACCTATTTCCTTACCAAAGTTAGGCAAGACACTTACCTCGGGTCCAGAAATAGCAATCAAGCCTCTAACACCGCCTTTCCTTTTGAATTCAACTTCGGAACAACAATATCTAGACATAATTAACTTATTAACATCAATAATGACTCATTAATACAATCCCATAGCCTAAATATGCAATTCCTAGCATTCTTCCAAAAATACCAAAATTCGACCTCGGGCCTGCTTGGTCCAAACACGAGGCTCGGACCAATACCCGATCACCCATACCCCCACGAGTTCAAAAATATAATTTGTTTTGAAATCGGACCCCAAATTGAGGTTGAATCACCCAAAATCCCATAAACCCTAACTCTATCCAAAACACCTAATTCCTACTTGATTTTAGTATTTTAGGCCTAGATTGTAGTGATTGTTGAAGAAAATTGGAAGAAAATGGAGTTGGAATCACTTACCTAGGGAGCTATGGTGATGGAAGCCTTTAAAAAATCGTCCAAGGGATGTGGCAAAGAAGGAGAGTGGTGAAATATGATGAAAATCCCAAAAGTATTCTTTTTTGGACTTAAAGAAATAACTGGACGTTTTTGTACTATGCGATCGCGGAAAGGGAGATGCGATCACATAGTGTACTGAAATTTGAACATCGTGATCACGGGTCAAGGAGTGCGATCGCAGAGTATGCCTGACTCAAGTTATGCGATCGCAGGCCAAGGTATGCGATCGCAGAGAATATTCACCAAGCCCCCACCACTATGCGATCGCGGAGCTCACCATACGATCACATAGTGCGCAGTTTGGCCCCCTCAAGTCAAGCCTATGCGATCGCAGAAAACCCTACGCGATCGCATAGAGCATGACACCAGACTCCAGCAACTGATATAAAACACCAGATTTTTTTGACTCTTTTACACCCCGCTAGCTACCCGAAACTCACCCGAGCCCTCGGGTCTCAAAACCAAAAACACACACGACTCCCAAAACATCCTACGGACTTATTCAAGCATTTAAATCACCAAAATATCATCAAAATCAACGAATTAAACCTCGAAACTCATAGAATTTCCTTAAAACTTCATAAAGCTTAATTATTTCGATTTTGATCCGAAACATGCCATTTCTAGTCCGTTTTACACCAAATTTCACCGATAAGTCACATAACATATATTAAACCTATTCCGGGCTCCGGAACCATAATACAGGCCCGGTAACACGGTTTTCACATCAATTGTCATTTTCAAAAACCTTTATTATTTTCATAAAACAATTTTCTTTAAAAATTCATTTCTCGGGCTTGGGACCTCGGAATTCGATTCCGGGCATACGCCCGAGTCCGATATTTTCCTACGGACCCTCCGGGATAGTCAAATCTCGGGTCCGGGTTTGTTTAACAAAAATGTTGACCAAAGTCAACTTTAATCATTTAATTATTATAAAATCAACTTTTCATCTAGTTTTCACATCAAAGCTTCCCGGCTACATGCCCGGGTTGTGCACGTATATCGAGGTGAGATTAACGGAGGCTTTCGAGGCCTTGAAACACAGATTTAGATAAATTAACATAGGATGACCTTTTGGGTCATCACAATCTCCACCTCTAAAACAACTGTTCGTCCTCGAACGGACATAGAAAGGTACCTGAGTCTGAGAAAAGATGGGGATAACGGCTCCTCATATCGGACTCGGACTCCCAAGTAGCTACCTCAGTAGGCTGACCTCTCCACTGAACACAAACCGAAGGATAACTCTTCAATCTCAACTGACGAACCTGCCTAGCTAATTTGGCTACCGGCTCCTCCTCGCAAGTCAGATCCTTGTCCAACTGGACACCGCTAAAGTCAAGAACATGAGAAGGATCTGCAATGTATCTTCGGAGCATAGATACATGAAACACTGGATGCACAGCTGATAAATGCGGTGGCAAGGCAAGTCTGTAGGCCACCTCTCCTACTTTATCCAAAATCTCAAATGGACCAATGTACCTAGGGATCAACTTTCCCTTCTTCCCGAACCTCATCACGCCCTTCATAGGCGACACTCTAAGAAACACCTGATCTCCTATCATAAAAGCCAAATCTCGAACTTTGCGATCCGCATAACTCTTTTACCTGGACTGAGTTGTACGAAGTCTATCCTAAATAATCTTCACTTGTCCAAGGCATCCTCGACTAACTCAAAATCCAACAATCTAGCCTCTCCCGGCTTAAACTATCCAACTAGAGACCGACATCGTCTACCAGACAACGCCTCATACGGAGCCATTTGAATGCTCAACTGATAGCTGTTGTTGTAAGCAAACTCAGCTAAAGGCAAGAACTGGTCCCATGAACCACCAAAATCAATAACACAGGCTCGCACATATCCTCCAAAATCTAAATGGTACGCTCGGACTGTTCATCCGTCTGAGGATGAAATGTTGTGCTCAAATCAATCTGTGTGCCTAACTCTCGCTGAAATACTCTCCAGAAATGGGAGGTAAACTGAGTACCTCGGTCTGATATAATGGATATGGGCACACCATGCAGTCTAACAATCTCTCTCATATAGATCCTTGCCAACTTCTCTACTGAATACAAAACTGATACTGGAATGAAGTGCGCTGACTTGGTCTGCCTATCCACAACAACCCATACTGCATCAAACATCCTCTGAGTCCGTGGGAGTCCAACTACAAAGTCCATGGCGATATGCTTCCACTTCCACTCAGGGAGCTGAATCTGCTGCATCAACCCACCGGGTCTCTGATGCTCGTACTTCACCTGCTGACAGTTCAAGCACCGAGCTACATAAGATACAATATCCCTCTTCATTCTACGTCACCTATAATGCTTCTGCAAGTCCTTATACATCTTTGCAGCGCCCGGATTAGTGGAATATCGGGAACTGTGGGCCTCCTAAAGTATCAACTCACGAATGCCATCAATATCGGGCACACAAATTCGGCCCTGCATCCTCAAAACTCCCTCATCATCCATTGTGACCTGCTTACCACCTCCATGCCGAACCATATCTCTAAGAGTGCATAAGTAACAATCATCATGCTGCCTGGCCCGAATATGATTATACGATGAAGAACGGGATACGGTATGGGCCAAAACACTGCCAGTCTTAGAAATCTCCAATATCAAAAATCGGTTGGATAACGCCTGAACATCCAAAGAAAGAGGTCACTCTCCGGCTGATAAATAGGCAAAACTACCCATACTGGCTGACTTCCGACTCAAAGCATCGGCCACCACATTGGCCTTCCCCGGATAATAAAGAATGGTAATATCATAATCCTTCAGCAACTCTAACCATCTTCTCTGCCTCATGTTCAACTCCTTCTGTTTGAACAGATACTGCAAGCTCTTATGGTCCATGAACACCTCACATGGCACTCTGTACAGATAGTGCCTCCAAATCTTCAAATCGTGAACAATGGCTGCAAGCTCCAAATCATGAACTGGATAGTTCTTCTCATGAATCTTCAACTAACGAGAAGCATAGGCTATAACCTTGTCGTCCTGCATCAACACTGCACCAAGTCCAACTCGTGAAGCATCACAATACACAATATACGGTCCTAAACCTGAGGTCAACACTAACACTGGTGCCGTGGTCAAGTCTATCTTGAGCTTCTGAAAGCTCGCCTCACACTCCTCAGGCCACCTGAACTGAGCACTCTTCTGAGTCAACCTGGTTATCAGGGTTGTAATGGATGAAAAGCCCTCCACAAACCGGCGATAATAACCTATTGAGCCTAAGAAACTCCGGATCTCTGTAGCTGAGGTGGGTCTAGGACAATCTCTGACTGCTGAAATCTTCTTGGGATCAACCTGAACACCCTCTGACGATACCACGTGGCCTAGAAATGCAACTGAACCCAACCAGAACTCACACTTGGAAAATTTTGAATACAATTGACTATCCTTCAAAGTCTGGAGGACGACTCTAAGGTGCTGCTCATGCTCCTCTCGGCTGTGAGAGTATATCAATATATCACCAATGAAAAAAATCACAAATGAGTCCAAGTAAGGCTTGAACACGCGGTGCATCACCTCTATGAAAACAGCGGGGGCATTTGTCAAACCAAAGGACATAACCAAAAACTCATAATGCACGTAACGAGTGCAAAAAGTCGTCTTAGGAACATCAGACTCCTTGATCCTCAGCTGATGGTAACCAGATCTCAAGTCTATCTTAGAGAACACTGAAGCACCCTGAAGCTGATCAAATAAGTAATCAATCATCGGCAAAGGACACTTGTTCTTGATAGTAACCCTATTCAACTGCCGGTAGTCAATGCACATCCTCATTGAGCCATCTTTCTTCTTCACGAACAACACTGGAGCACCCCAAGGAGAAACACTAGGCCTGATGAAGACTTTATCCAACAAATTTTGTAACTGCTCCTTCAATTCCTTCACAATACTGATATCGAGATACGATGTTTGAAGACTTCGTAATTACCCAAAATGACGTGCCTTATCTAATGCCACTTGGGTGTGCACCTAACTTGAAGGTTAAGGCTCCATAATTATAGCACGAATTTAGCAAATTATGCACAGATGGTTAATTAGTTTATTTATTTATTTATTATTATTATTATTATTATTACTCCTATTTTTATACATAAGTCTTTAACAAGCATGACTTCCTACCAGTATTTATAGTAAAAAGAAACAAAATTTAATTCACAAGGGAGAATTTAAACACAACAATTTCCATCATAAGGATCTCATCCTTACATAACTTCCACCACGGCTCGAGGTCCAGTCTAAATATACCAAATCATTTTATCACGCGAGGATCTCGTCCTCGATTCTGAATCACAAGTAATATGCATATCGTGCCACTCGAAAAATTCCATTTCCTTCATTTAAATATTTTTCGTTAAGAAAAATTTCAACACGTAATGGTAAACACAGTTATTCCCATAGAATTTCTCAATACAAGTATTTACATAAGTAGATTTTTGAGTTACGAAGCTCACCCGAAAGAGGAGCATATTAGAAGAATTTTATTAGATAAGCAAACCGAATTAAGTTCAGAAAATCATCACTTATAATAATTAGATTGTTCTTTTAATGAAATGATTTAATGTAATGACCTCATCAATACCATAGAAAATATATCAACAGACTGGGTCTCCACCTCTAGGAATCTAACCTCCACTGCCAACATTCCGACTCCTATTTCCCCAGGTGGTTATGTAGTTGAGTTGTAGCTGAAAGGGGGGCACGTAGCCTGAGTGCTCTGACGAAATATGACTCTCCCAAGTCTAGTTAAATTTATACCACTACCCGACATAAAGTATCATCCTTCCCTGAGTCTTCCAAACCTGATGGCATATTCTGATACCATCGAGTGACCTGACGTAGTCGTGACTTCCACGTTGAGCAGACTTTTGTAGACTTCAAGTTGTTTGAATAACTCCTATGGTACTGAGGTATATGTTTATCAAAGAGGTAGACATACCGAAATTCCCAGCTTTATCTCTTGTAAAAATCCCCGACCTTATACATTCCAAGCCACAACCGATATGACACGCGGCCTCGCAATCTATTCCTTGACAGTGGACTACCCCCATGTGGCACGAAATCATAGGTCACAATACCTGATAACCTACAATGTTAAACTTCACATATCATATAAATCAACCCCGTTGCTTTACACTTATTCCCATGGTGTGCAATACTTCATGGAAGCGGTCAAGAAAATTATCTGAGTCTTCAAAAGATATACCACTAAAATGGAGTGGAACTTGTTTGGTAACTTTTCTAACCTCAATAAATGGACTAGGGCATCCTGCAACCATGAGTAGCTATAAATCCTCGCAGAATCTGAACTAGTTCAACATATACTGACCGAGCTAGAACCTCCGCATCTAGATCCATTTGAGACTGTACAATAAGTGCTGATGTTCGAGCTTTATACTTTGCTCTGCTTTTGTCTCTTCCCTTGATCGTAGTTGTCACTAAGGCTTCCTCTCTTGTTCGGTTGTAGACGCTTCACGTGTTGTCGAGATTAGTGAGAGGACAAGAGTAGGAGAGTTCAATCATCAATGATAGAATAAATTCGCACAATGGAGATGAAGAAATGTGGGATTATTCTTAACTTTGCAGCCTCTGGGGGATAAATACAGACGTCTCTGTACCGATCCCTCAGACTCTACCAAGTTTGTTCGTGAGTTGTGAGACCTAAGCAACCTAGAGCTCTGATACCAACTTGTCACGACCCGAAATCCCACCTTCGGGTCGTGATGGCATCTAACGTTGAACCCGCTAGACAAGCCAACGTGTGCCGTTGAACTAACACGATGACACCGAATTAAAAGAATAAGATGAAAATAGTTCACCATTCGTAACAGCGGAAATAGATAATGTTTCAAAACTGAGTAAAGATAACATAATACAACGTCGCAATAATTCCCCAAAACCTGGAGTCAAAAACTCACAAACTGTCTATAGGAGTGCTAAATACAAAGTCTGAAAGGAAATACATAACTGTCTCTAAAAACTAGAGGGAAGACAAGACATAAATGAAGAACTAGGGATAGAAGAAATGCCAAGGCCCACGAACGCCAGCTGGTATACCTTGAAGCCTCTGGGGTGGACTGAAGGAGACTCCCTCAACGCTGTCCACTAGGTCCGGGTACGGGATCTTCACAACAGTAAGATGTGCACTGTAGCATCAGTACAACCGACCCCATGTACTGAGTAAGTGCCGAGCCTAACCTCGGCCGAAGTAGTGACTAGGCTAGACTTGACAGAAAACGTTAACCTGTCCTATTCTACAACATGTATCGTGGAAAAACAAAGCAAGAGATAAACAGATACGTAGGGGGATACGGGAGCAGATAATGGGGTAACTGTGAGATACAACAGTTAATTAAGCACATAGGAACAGACAAGAAGGCAATTTATCAGAAATATGCTAATGAAACCAATATAATGCAAGAAATGATTAATGGCACGGCATCACCCTTCGTTATTTTACTCCCTTCCTCACAATGCAATGTACAATGTAAGATAACATGAATCATGGCACGGCATCACCCTTCGTTCTTTTACTCTCTTCCTCACAATGCAATGTACGATGTAAGATAACATGAATCATGGCATGGCATCACCCTTCGTGCTTTTACTCTCTTCCTCATGATGCAATATATCATGTATGGAAATGTAATCATGGCATGTCATAAACCTTCATGATTTTAAATATAATTCATGTCACGGTATCAACCTTCGTGCTTTTAAAAATAAATCATGGCACGGCATCACCCTTCGTGCTTTTACTCTCTTCCTCACTATGCAATATATGTTGTAATTAATGTAAATCATGGCACGACATCACCCTTCGTGCTTTTACTCTCTTCCTCACTATGCAATATATGATGTAATCAATGTAAATCATGGCACGACATCACCCTTCGTGCTTTTACTCTCTTCCTCACTATGCAATATATGATGTAATCAATGTAAATCATGGCACGTCATCACACTTAGTGCTTTTACTCTCGTCCTCACTATGAAATATATGATGTAATCAATGTAAATCATGGCACGGCATCACCCTTCGTGATTTACACTCTTTCTCACTATACAATATATGATGTAATTAATGTAAATCATGGCACGACATCACCCTTCGTGCTTTACACTCTTCCTAACCAATGCAATGAAAATTATCAAAATGGCAAGGAATGCAGTATAGTGGAATCACAAATCATGAGCACCCGGCAAGGGGAAAATATTAGACAGTATCATAACAAATTGTCCGGCAAGCTTCTCAGCTATAACCAACCTTTTCAAAGATATCATTTACAGTTGGGCCCTCAATAGGACCATTACATCACAAGTTCATCAACGAGGATTTTCAACAACAGTCAACTTCCAAGTAGAGATAAATTCATAATACAATGGATATGGAAGTAAGGACCAGAATTTCATCAAAAATGGACTCATGGAAGTGCTTGACACGCAATGCATAGGTACCCGTCACCTCACCTATGAATTGGACATGATAAACACTTAGCACATAGCATACTATACCTACTTCCTCACCAAAGTTAGGCAAGACACTTACCTCGGGTCAAAAAATAGCAATCAAGCCTCTAACGCCGCCTTTCCTTTTGAATTCAACTCCGGAACAACAATATCTAGACATAATTAACTTATTAACATCAATACTGACTCATTAATACAATCACATAGCCTAAATATGCAATTCCTAGCATTCTTTCAAACATACAAAAATTCGACCCCGGGCCCGCTTGGTCCAAACACGAGGCTCGGACCAAAACCCGATCACCCATAACCCCACGAGTTCAAATACATAATTTTTTTGAAATCCGACCCCAAATTGAGGTTGAATCACCCAAAATCCCATAAACCCTAACTCTATCCAAAACCCCTAATTCCTACTTGATTTTAGGATTTTAGGCCTAGATTGTAGTGATTGTTGAAGAAAATTTGAAGAAAATGGAGTTGGAATCACTTACCTAGGGAGATATGGTGATGGAAGCCTTCAAACAATCGTCCAAGGGATGTGGGGAAGAAGGAGAGTGTTGAACCAGTAAAAGTAGCAGTGAATAAATTAGTGGACCTGTCCAGCCTCCACAAAGCATCCGCTGACATAGTTTCTCCCTCTGTTACGGGTGCTGCAATACCCGGCTAGGCTACTCCGGCTGGCTGAGGTGACGGAGTCTGAAACTGAGGATCTAGCTGCTCTGGCGTGCAAGTAGCAGGAGTCTGGGTACCTTCCTTAGCCTGAGAGATGGCCGGTGCAGTAGGAAGAAGACCCGCCTGTGCTACACTCTCCATGAGTCCGACTAGACGACAAGAGCGTCCTGAAGCACTGGGGTAGCTATGAACCCCTTTGGGACCTGAGCTGGTGCAACTGGGACTGCCGGAACTGGGACCTCCTCGTCAGACTCGACCTGAGGGTCCTCCACTGGGGCTGCTGCTCTTGGAAGGTAAACTGAGTACCTCGGTCTGATATAATGGATATGGGCACACCATGCAGTCTAACAATCTCTCTCATATAGATCCTTGCCAACTTCTCTGTTGAATACGAAACTGATACTGGGATGAAGTGCACTCACTTGGTCAGCCTATCCACAACGATCCATACTGCATCAAACATCATATGAGTCTGTGGGAGTCCAACTACAAAGTCCATGGTGATACGCTCCCACTTCCACTCGGGAAGCTGAATCTGCTGCATGAAACCGCCGGGTCTCTGATACTCGTACTTAACCTGTTGACAGTTCAAGCACCGAGCTACATAAGCTACAATATCCTTCTTCATTCTACGCCACCAATAATGCTGCCGCAAGTCCTGGTACATCTTTGCGGAGCCCGGATGAATGGAATATCCGGAACTGTGGGCCTCCTGTAGTATCAACTCACGAACACCATCCACATCAGGTACACAAATCCGTCCTTGCATCCTCAAAACTCCCTCAACATCAACCGTAACCTGCTTGGCATCTCCGTGCCTGACTCTATCTCTAAGAACAAATAAATGGCGATCATCATACTGCATGGCCCGAATACGGTCATACAAAGAAGAACGGGTTACGGTATGGGCCAAAACACTGCCAGTCTCAGAAACCTCCAATCTCACAAATCGGTTGGCTAACGCCTGAACATCCAAAGCAAGAGGTCGCTCTCCGACTGATAAATAGGAAATACTACCCATACTAGCTGACTTCTGGGTCAAAGCATCGGCCACCACATTGGCCTTCCCCGGATGATAAAGAATGGTAATATCATAATCCTTCAGCAACTCTAGCCATCTCCTCTACCTCATGTTCAACTCCTTCTGTTTGAACAGATACTGTAAGCTCTTATGATCTGTGAACACCTCACATGGCACACCATACAAATAATGCCTCCAAATCTTCAATGCATGCACAATAGCTGCTAACTCCAAGTCATGAACTGGATAGATCTTCTCATGAACCTTCAACTGACGAGAAGCATAGGCTATAACCTTGCCATCCTGAATCAATACTGAACCAAACCCAACCCGTGAAGCATCACAATACACACTATACGATCCTAAACCTCTGGGAAAAACCAACACTGGTGTCGTGGTCAAGGCTGTCTTGAGTTTCTGAAAGTTCACCTCGCACTCATCAGACCACCTGAACTGGGTACTCTTCTGAGTCAACCTGGTCATCGGGGCTGCAATGGATGAAAATCCCTCCACAAACCAGCGATAATAACCAGCTAAGCCCAAGAAACTCCGGATTTCTGTAGTTGAGATAGGTCTAGGCCAATCTCTGACTGCTGAAATCTTCTTGGGATCCACATCTACACCCTCTAACGATACCACATGGCCTAGAAATGCAACTGAACTCAACCAAAACTCACACTTGGAGAATTTGGCATACAACTAACTATCCCTTAGAGTCTGGAGAACGACTCTAAGGTGCTTCTCATCTTCTCTCGGCTGCGAGAGTATATCAATATATCATCAATGAAAACAATCACAAATAAGTCCAAATAAGGCTTGAACACTCGGTGCATCAACTCCATCAAAGCAGCGGGGGCATTTTTCAGCCCAAATGACATCACCAAGAACTCATAATGCACATAACGAGTGCGAAAGGCTGTCTTAGGGACATCGGACGCCCTAATCCTCAGCTGATGGTAACCAGATCTCAAGTCAATCTTGGAAAACACTTAAGCACCCTGAATCTGGTCGAATAAATCATCAATCCTCAGTAAAGGATACTTGTTGTTAATAGTAACCTTATTCAACTGCCGGTAGTCAATACACATCCTCATCGAGCCATCTTTCTTCTTGACAAACAATACTGAAGCACCCCAAGGAGATACACTAGTCCTAATGAAGCCCTTATCCAACAAATCCTGCAACTGATCCTTCAACTCCTTCAACTCTGGCGAGGCCATACGATACGGTGGAGTAGAAATAGGCTGGGTTCCCTGAGCTAACTCAATACAAAAATCAATATCCTTGTCGGGTGGCATACCCGGTAGGTCAGTAGGGAAAACCTCTGGAAACTCACGAACCACGGGCACAGACTCCAGGGAAGGAACCTCGGCATTAGAAACACGAACATAGGCCAAATAGGCCAAACAACCCTTCCCAACCATGCGTCGAGCCTTCATATAAGAAATAACTCTAACCGAAGAATGACTAGGAGTTCCCTTCCACTCCAAACGAGGCACCCCTGGCAAATCCAAGGTCATTGTCTTGGCATGACAGTCCAAAATAGCATAATAGGGGGATAACCAATCCATCCTCAATATAACATCGAATTCAACCATATCCAAAAGCAAAAGATCAACCTGAGTCTCCAGACCACCCATGACTACTAAGAAAGCACGGTAGACTCGATCTACCACTATAGAATCACCCACCGGTGTAGAAACATGCACAACAGTACTTAAGGAATCACGAGGCATACTCAAATAAGGGGAAAAATATGAAGACACATAGGAGAATGTAGAACCCGGATCAAATAACATCGAAGCCTCTCGGCTGCAAACTGAAATCGTACCTGTAATAACTGCATCAGAAGCTTCGGCATCAGGCATGGCAGGAAAAGCATAGCACCGGGGCTGAGCCCCTCTAATCTGATCATCTCTGGGTCGACCTACTGCGGCCTAACCTCTACCTCTTGTGGCATGTCCTCCACCTCTATGATCCTCACCTCTACCTCTGGAACCCCGACCGCCAACCCTAGCTGGCTGAGGGAGTCGGGGTGCGCCTGACGCGAGAACCATGGCACGGGAACCCTGATACTGAGGACCATTAGAAGCTCGGGGACAATACTTGGCAATGTGCCCCGAAACACCACAAGAATAACACGGCCTCTACTGATATGGCTGGGGACTCTGGAACTTTCCCTGATGACCCTGGTAACCACCCTGATAACTCTGAAGCAACGGTGCACTGATAGGTGCTGGTGGTGCACCAATAGGAGCTGGTGGTGCACTGTGAGCTTCCTGAAGTGCCGACTGACAGGGTCTGGGAGGATGACCTCTGCCTGAAGAATCCTTCCCCTAGATGAGGCTCCATTGAAACGACCGAAGTGACGGGGCCTCTTGAGCCCCCTGACCACCACCCTGTGACATAATCATCTCAATCCTCCTGGCCACATTGGCCGCATCCTGGAATGAAATATCAGTACCTGACTCTCTAGCCATCTAAAGTCTAATAGGCTCGGCCAATCCCTCAATAAATCTGCGAACCCTCTCCCCATCAGTGGGAAGTATCATAAGAGCATGTCGGTCCAGAGTAATGAATTTAGTCTCGTACTGAGTGACTGTCATAGATCCCTGTTGGAGACGCTCAAACTGCCTCCGAAGGTCCTCTCTCTGAGTAATGGAAAAAAAATTCCCCAAAAATACCTCTGAGAACTGAGTCCAAGTCAAAGATGTAGACCCAGTTGGCCTGGTCAACCAATAGTCTCTCCACCAAGTCTTGGCGGAACCCGATAGACGAAAGGTAGCAAAATCAACTCCATTGGACACTACTATGCCCATGTCCCGAAGAACCTCATGACAACTGTCCAAATAATCCTGGGGATCCTCTTATAGTGAACCAGTAAAAGTAGAAGTGAATAACTTAGTGAACCATCCAGTCTCCACAAAGCATCCACTGACATAGTTGCTCCCTCTGCTACCGGTGTTGCAATACCCAGCTGGGCTACTCCGGCTGGCTGAGGTGCTGGAGTCTGAAACTGAGGATCTAGCTGCTCTGGCGTGCGAGTAGCAGGATTCTGGGTACCTCCCCCAGCCTGAGAGACGGCTGGTGCAGTAGGAAGAAGACCCGTCTGTGCTACACTCCCCATGAGTCCGACTAGACAGACAAGAGCGTCTTCAAGCACTGGGGTAGCTATGAACCCCTCTGGGACCTGAGCTGGTCAAACTGGGACTGCCGGAACTGGGACCTCTTCGTCAGACTCAACCTAAGGGTCCTCCACTGGGGCTGCTGCTCTAGGCTGAGCCCGGCCTCGGCCTCTAGCACGGCCTCGTCCTTGACCTTGACCCCTCGTAGGAGATGTAGCAGGAGTGTCGGGCTGCTGAGCAGAACCAAGGGAAGCACACGTCCTCGCCATCTGCGAGAGATTAGAATAGAAACTTAATCAACACTCAGAATTCATATCTCAAGAAAGAGATGAAAAGAAATGAGGAGTCATCCTAACTTTGCAGCCTCTGGGAGATAAAAATAGACGCCTCCATAGCGATACCTCACTCTACCAAGTTGTCCGTGAGTTGTGAGACCTAAGAAACCTAGAGCTCTGATGTCAACTTGTCACAGCCTGAAATCCCACCTTCGGCTTTGATGGCGTCTAACATTGAACCCGATAGACAAGCCAACGTGTGCAGTTGAACTAACACGATGACACCAAATTAACAGAATAAGCTAAAATAAGTCCACCATTCTTAACAGCGGAAATAGATAAAGTTTCAAAACTGAGTAAAGATAACATAATACAACGTCGCAATAATTCCCCAAAACCTGGAGTCACAAACTCACGAACTGTCTATAGGAGTGCTAAATACAAAGTTTGAAAGGAATTACATGACTGTCTCTGAGAAATAGAGGAAAGACAAGACAGAAATACAGGAACTAGGGATAGGAGAGACGCCAAGGCCCACGAACGACAGCGATATACGTTGAAGCCTGTGGAGTGGACTGAAGGTGACTCCCTCAACGTTGTCCACTGGGCTCGAGTGCGGGATCTGCACAACAATAAGATGTGTAGTGTAGCATCAGTACAACCGACCCCATGTACTGAGTAAGTGCCTAGCCTAACCTCGGCCGAAGTAGCAACGAGGCTAGACTTGACAAAAACGTTAACATGTCCTATTCTACAACATATATCATGGAAAACAAAGCAAGAGATAAACAGATACGTAGGGGGATACGGGAGCAGACAAAGGGGGTAACAAGTGAGATAGAGCAGTTAATTAAGTACCTAGGAACAAACAAGAATACAATTTATCATAAATATGCTAATGAAACAAATATAATGCCAGAAATGTAATAAATGGCACGGCATCACCCTTCGTGCTTTTACTCTCTTCCTCACGATGCAATGTACGATGTAAGATAACATGAATCATGGCACGGCATCACCCTTCATGCTTTTACTCTCTTCCTCACAATGCAATGTATCATGTATGGCAATGTAAATCATGGCACGGCATCAACCATCGTGCTTTTAAATATAAATCATGGCACGGCATCACCCTTCGTGGTTTTACTCTCTTCCTCACTATGCAATATATGATGTAATCAATGTAAATCATGGCACGACATCACCCTTCATGCTTTTACTCTCTTCCTCACTATGCAATATATGATGTGATCAATGTAAATCATGGAACGACATCACCCTTCGTGCTTTACACTCTTCCTCACCAATGCAATGACAATTATCAAAATGGAAAGGATTGCAGCATAGTGGAATCACAAATCATAATCACCCGACAAAGGGAGAATATCAGTCATTATCATAACAAATTGCCCGGAAAGGGTCTCAACTGTAACCAACCTTTTTAAGTATATCCTTTACAGTTAGGTCCTCAATAGGACCATTACATCACAAGTTCATCAACGAGTATTTTCAACAACAATCAACTTCCAAGTAGAGATAAGTTCATATTATAACGAACATGGAAATAATAATAAATTTTCTATCGAAAATAGACTCACGGGCATGCTTGACACACAATGCATAGGTAATCGTCACCTCACCTATGCATTGAACATGATAAACACTTAACGTATAGCATACAATACCTATTCCCTCACCAAAGTTAGTGAAGACACTTACCTCGGGTCCAAAAATAGCAATCAAGCCTCTAACACCGCCTTTCCTTTTGAATTAAACCCTGGAACAACAATATATAGACATAATTAACTTATTGACATCAATAATGACTCATTAATACAATATCATAGCCTAAATATACAATTCCTAGCATTCTTCCAAAAATACCAAAATTCGACCCCGGGCCCGCTTGGTCCAAACACGAGGCTCGGATCAAAACCCGATCACCCATACCCCCACGAGTTCAAATATATGATTTGTTTTGAAATCTGACTCCAAAATTGAGGTTGAATTACCCATAATCCCATAAACCCTAACTCTACCCAAATCCCCAAATTTCGACTTTGTTTTCATGATTTTAGGCCTAGATTCTAGATGTTAGTTGATGAAAGTGAGAGGAAATGATGTTAAGAACACTTACCTATGGAGGATGATGGAGGTCTTCTAATTTCGCCGAAGGAGAGTGGGGAATAAGGTGGGTTGAGAAAAGTGGTGAGAATCCCGTAATGTTTCTCTCTTTAAGGCATTAAAATGACTGGGCGAATTTACTCTACGCGATCGCGGAAGAGGAGTTACGATCGCGGAGAGTACTGGGTTTTAGACTTACGTGATCGTGAACAAGGGACTGTGATCACGATGCTACTGGACACTGACAATTGTGATCACGACCAAGCGATCGCGTTCGCGTAGAGCAACACACTGCCCCGCCACCAGATCCCATTAACGATATGCGATCGCGTGAGGCCCCTCGCGATCGCGTAGAGCACCACCCTCAGGCACTATGATCGCATCCAAGGCCCTGCGTTCGCATAGGCTAATTTCCCACCCCCAACCATAGACACGTCGTGATCGCGTGAGTCACTCCGCGATCGTGGAGAGCAAAACACAGAACACCTGAAACAGATCGAAAACCAGATTTTTTTCAACTCTTTTGCACCCTGACACCTACCCGGAACTCACCCGAGCCCTCAGGGCCCAAAACCAAATATACGCACAACTTCAAAATCATCCTACGAACTTATTCGAGTAACTAAACCACTAATATAACATCAAAACCAATGAATTAAACTCAAAAGTCTATAGAATTTTCTAAACTTCATAAACTTCTAAATTCTCCAATTTTGATCCGAAACACGTCAAACCAAGTCCATTTCTCCAAATTTTACAGATAACTCACATAACACATATTGAACCTGTTTCGTGTATCGGAACCTTAATACGAGCCCGGTAACACAGATTTCATATCAAAGTTCATTTTCAAAAGTCTTTCTTATTTTAAGAAAATAATTTTCTTTAAAAATTCATTTCTCGGGCTAGGGACCTTGGAATTTGACTTCGGGCATACGGCCGAGTCCCATATTTTCCCGCGGACCCTACGAGACCATCAAATCACAGGGGTCCGGGTCCGTTTACCAAAAATGTTGACCAAAGTCAACTTTATTCCATTAATTATCATAAATTCAACATTTAAACACATTTTACATAAAAACTTCCCGGCTACATGCTCGGGCTGTGCACGCACATCAAGGTGAGATTAACGGAGGCTTTCGAGGCCTTAGAATACAGTTTTTGTTAAATTATACAACTTCATGTTAATTTATCTAAATCTATGTTTTGAGGTCCCGAAAGCCTCCATTAATCTCACCTCGATATGTGTGCACATATCGGGTGTGTATACGGGAAGCTTTGATGTGAAAACTAGATGAAAAGTTGATTTTATAATAATTAAATGATTAAAGTTGACTTTGGTCAACATTTTTCGTAAACAGACCCGGACCCAAGAATTGATTATCCCGGAGGGTCCGTAGGAAAATATCGGACTCGGGTGTATGCCCAGAATCGAATTTCGAGGTCCCAAGCCCGAGAAATGAATTTTTAAAGAAAATTATTTTCTGAAATAATAAAGGTTTTTGAAAATGACAATTGATGTGAAAATTGTGTTACCGGGCCCGCATTATGGTTCCGGTGCCCGAAACAGGTTTAATATATGTTATGTGACTTATCAGTGAAATTTGGTGTAAAACGGACTAGAAATGGCGTGTTTCGGATCAAAATCAGAATAATTAAGCTTTATGAAGTTTTAAGGAAATTCTATGAGTTTCGAGGTTTAATTCATCGATTTTGATGATATTTTGGTGATTTAAATGCTTGAATAAGTCTGTAGAATGTTTTGGGAGTCGTGTGTGTTTTTGGTTTTGAGATCCGAGTGCTCGGGTGAGTTTCGGGTAGCTAGCGGGGTGTAAAAGAGTCAAAAAAATCTGGTGTTTTATATCAGTTGCTGGAGTCCGGTGTCATGCTCTATGCGATCGCATAGTCTTGACTTGAGGGGCCCAAACTTCTACACTATGCGATCGCATGGTGAGCTCCGCGATCGCATAGTGCCCTAGGGGGAGCTGGGTGAGGGCTGGGTGAAGATTCTCTGCGATCGCATACCTTGGCCCGCGATCCCGATGTTCAAATTTCACTACACTATGCGATCGCAGTCAAATATTCCAAAATATTCCAACTTTCCAGCTATGCCAATTAATGCCGAAATGACCTACAGACTTCCAAATCAACGTTCGGATGCTCTCTTAAGACCAAAATCACCATAAGGAACTATTACCATGCTCGGAATCCCAAACGAACATTGATAACATCAAAATCCACTTAAACCCAAACTTAGGAAATCCTTTAACTTTCAAAATGTTAACTTTCCATAATAAACTCCAAAATGCTCCCGGGTGATTCAATACTCAACCCGAACATACGCCCAAGTCCGAAATCATCATACGAACCTATTAGAACCTACAAATCCTGATTCCAGGGTCGTTTACTCAAAAGTCAAACTTTAGTTAGAAATTTCTTTCCAAATCAACTCACAAATTCCTAAAATTCAATTTCGACCATGCGTACAAGTCTTAGCACCTAAAATGAAGCTACCCAAGGCCTCAAACCACCGACAACACGCTAGAGCTCAAAACGACTGGTCAGGTTGTTACATTTAAGGAGACTGTTAGAAAGTGTCAACATAGTGGAATTAAATTATAGATGCAACTCCATGACTTTTTGGATGGATTGACACCATCCTCGCGTAGAACATTGAGCAATGCAGCCAGAGGCCCTTTGATTAAGAAGACTCCTAAGGAGACAGTTACAATTCTTGATGAGTTATTTGAAGATGCTAATCAGTGGCCCTTTGAGAGTGCTGAAAGAACAAGATCAACTGGTGTTCACCAAGTTAATGCTAATACATCTGTGCAGGTACAGCTTGATCTTATAGCTAAAGAAATACAAAAGATGATCTTAGCCTAGATACAAAGTGAGCCTCACGCAACTTGTGATATATGTGGAAGAGGGCACCCTACTCATGAGTGTCAAGACTCAACTAAGGAAGTGAATGTTGTGGGAAATTATAATCTTAATACAATGGCTCAGAAGCACCCTAGTTTTTCATGGTGTTCACCTGAGGGTACCGCTAATGTATGGCAACAAAACAATCCCAGATTTCAGGGATAAGGAGATCCTGGTTTTATGAATCAGCCAAGGCAAAAGTTTCAGCCTCAAAAGCCCAATCAGACTGGTTTAGAAGATCTCATGAATGCCTTCATTGTGAAAATTGATGAATGATTTGAAGTACAAGGGGCAGCAATTCAAAATTTAGAGAAGCAAATGGGACAGATTGCAACAATATTATCTGAGAGGGTTCGAGGAACTCTCCCTGCTGACATTGAAAGAAATACCAAAGAAACATTGAATGATGTAACCTTCAGAAGTGGCCAAGTATTGCAAGACCCCACCCTGATCCAAAAAGATGTGAAAGTTGAAAAAGAGTAGGGAGCACCTGAAAAGTGATGACAACAAGAATAAGAAAGGCCCAATGAAAGCTGAGAAAAAGAAAAGGAAGAAAAATCGAGAAGGGAGGAACATGAGGAGAGCAAGCATATGTCTGTGCTACCTTTCCCTCAAAAGTTATGTAGAGAAAAGCTGGACAAGCATTTTGAGAGATTTCTGGATGTGCTGAAACTGGTTCATGTAAACTTACAATTCATAGAAGTGCTCTCACAAAAGCCTTCTCATACTAAATTATTGAAAGAGATCCTTACGAAGAAGAGGAAAGTAGAAGAGACCTTAATGGTCAAGCTCACAGAGCATTGTAGTGCGATATTGCAAAATAACTCCCACAAAAGTGTGGAGATCCATAGAGTTTTACTATACCTTGCTCTTTAGGAACTATGTATTAATTTTGATAGGTATTTATGTGATTTTGGTGCCTCTATTAATTTAATGCCTCTATCTATGGAGGAAAACAAGGAGGTCCCCCTCATTCTAGGAAGATCATTCTTAGCGACGGGCAGATCGATATTAGATATACATGAGAGAAAAAGCATGCTTAGAGTGGTGAAGGAATGTGATTTTCAAGATGGATGTAGAAAATAGGGTGTAAAAAGGAAAACCAGCTGCAAGTGTTGAGTGGAAAGTGAAGGGCTCGAAAGCAAAGGCTATAGTGAGCGAGAAAGATAAGTATGGGTGTACCCCAAAAAGGCTGAGAAGAAGCTATCTGCATGGATGTGTTCATTAGTTCGGGTGCGAGGAATGGTGCCCAACTTTGATTCAGACCCCGACTAGATATTCAGGTAAGTCTCCTTTACCTTATGCTTTTTAATTGTGTCAAGGGGACATGCCACAACTTAAAGTGTGTGGTGGGGGATATTTATATGTATGTATAGTAGTTTTCGTTTTGTTAGTTGTAGTTAGTAGAGATCGAAAACATTTTGGAAAAAATGAGAAAAAAATTAAAATTTTGATTTCCAACGATGGATATCATCGATAGGTTTCTTGAGGGGTTAAAGTTGAAAGAAAAAAGACAAAGACATTTTCGTTTGTTGGTAGTGTAATAATTCCCCCTTGATTTTTCTTCGTGTCGCGGTTCTTTCCCGGGGGTTTTGTTTGAACTGAGTGTAGTTAGTTTTATTTTTTAGGAGTAGCAAACCTTATGATGTGATTTGAATTGAAGGCAATATCTCTTAACTTTATTATCCCTTGAGAATATTGAGTACTTTAGTTATTACTCTTAAGCTCAGTTTTTGACTCTTGTATAAGTACCTTAATTGTATGATATTAACTTCGCTTAACTGATTTGACTAGAGTGTCTTGATAGCCCAATCATGAATGTGCCATGTGTGTGTGAGATTTTTGTATTGTGCGTATTGCATTTGATGTCTAGAACTTGCCCCGTGTGTATGCAAAGGGAAATAGTAGTTTTATTCAATCTTGGAAGTGATATAGACATTTTTTTGTTGAGCTAGATATATGTGTTTACCCACCTAATTATTATGTATTGTAGTTAACCCTTTTTGAACATGTAATCCTATTTCTTTGGCAACCACATCACAAGCTTTACCCATTTGTTTGAATTGACCTTCTATTTGAACCTTGTACCTCTCGTGAGCACTTGAATTTGTTATGAACTTTGTAAAATTTGAAGTGTGGGGTGGTTGGTTTGGCTTTTGAGTGGAACTATTGAACCAAGGAGAAAGGTGTATTATTTTGAAAAAGTAAGAGCCGCTTGAATTGAAAAATAAAGGAAACAATATGTGTGTACCTTTGACTAGATTGACCCAGAAGGGTGCTCCGTTTTGATGGTGCAATGATTGCAATGTGAGCTTTCAGAAGCTCAAGACCGCATTGACTTCAGCACCAGTGTTAGTGTTGCCTTCTGGTTCAGGGATATATACCATGTATTGCAATGCTTCGCGCGTTGGTTTGGGTTGTGTATTGATGCAAAAGGGGTGAGTTATTTCATATGCTTCACGTCAGCTAAAACCTCACGAGAAGATTTACCGTGTACACAATTTGGGGTTGGCTGTGATTATTCTGCACTTAAGATTTGGAGGCATTATCTTTATGGGGTGTCATGTGAGGTTTACACCGATCACTGCAGCTTGCAGTACTTTTTCAAGCACAGGGACCTCAATTTGAGGTAGCGCATGTGTATTGAATTACTAAACGATTATGATATTACCATCCTCTATCATCCGAGCAAGGTGAATATAGTTTTGGATGCCTTGAGCATAAAGGCAGAGAGTATGGGTAGTTTGGCATTCATTTCAGTGAAGGAGAGACCACTAGCTTTGGACATTCAGTCCTTGGCTAACAGACTTGTGAGGTTGGATATTTCAGAGCCCAGTCAAGTTCTTACATGCGATGTCACACGTTCTTCACTATTCGAAAAGATCAAGGATCACTAGTTTGATGATACACACTTGTTGGTTCTCAGAGAGACGGTACTGCAGGGTGGTGCCAAGGAGGTTACTATCGGTGAGGATGGTGTTCTGCGAATCCATGTGTTCCTAATCTTGATGTCTTGAGGGAGAAGAACCTACAGGAGGCACACAGTTCTCGGTATTTTATTCATCCAGGAGCTATGAAGATGTATTTCCACCTGAGGCAGCATTATTGGTGGTGGCGGATGAAGAAGGACATAGTTGAGTATGTAGCGAGGTGCCTAAAATGCCAACATGTCAAGTATGAGCATCAGAGGCCAGGTGGCCTACTCCATCAGATGACTATACCTAAGTGGAAATGGGAGCGCATTGATATGGATTTTGTAGTTGGATTGTCGCGGACATTGCGGAAGTTTGATACGGTTTGGGTCACTGTCGACAGGTTGAACAAGTCGGCGCACTTCATTCTGGTTGTGACCACGTATTCTTCAAAGAGGTTGGCCCAGATTTATATTCAAGAGATTGTTTGACTGCATGGTGTGCATGTTTCCATCATATCAGATAGAGGCCCCCAGTTTACTTCACACTTCTGGAGGGCAGTACAGAGTGAGTTAGGGACCCGGATAGATCTTGGCATAGTCTTTCATCCACAGACTGACGGGCATTCGGAGGGGACAGTTCAGATCTTGGAGGATATGCTCAGAGCATGTGTGATTGACTTTGGAGAGAAGTGGGGCCGATTCTTGCCTTTGGCCGAGTTTGCTTACAACAACAGTTATTAGTCCAGCATCGAGATGGCTCCATTTGAGGCTTTATATGGTCGGCGATGTAGTTTGTCCATCAGATGGTTTGAACCTAGTCTGACTAAGTTATATGGTACTTATTTGGTAAAGGATGCCTTGGAAAAGGTAAAATTGATTCAGGAGCGCCTTTGCACAGCATAGTCCAGACAGAAGAGTTATGCGGATCAGAAGGCGCGTGAATTGTCATTTATGGTGGGCGAGAAGGTTCTCTTGAAGGTCTCGCCGATGAAGGGAATTATGAGGTTCGGGAAGAAGGGAAAGTTGAGCCCAAGGTTTATAGGCCCATTTTAGGTGTTGAGACGAGTTAGGGAGTTTGCTTATGAGCTTGCTTTTCCTCCCAGTCTATCGGGAATTCATCCGGTTTTCCACGTGTCTATGCTCCAGAGGTGTCATGCCGGCAGGTCGCATGTGTTAGACTTCAGCATGGTTCAGCTAGATGAGAGCCTAGGTTATGAGGAAGAACCAATTGCCATTGTTGATAGGCAAGTTCGCCAGTTGAGGTCCAAGAAGATTTCTGAGGTAAACGTTCACTGGAAGGGCCAACCAGTCAAGGAGGTGACCTGAGAGGCCGAGGAGGACATGCTGAGAACATATCCACACATATTCAGCACTCTAGGTATGATTCTAGACACATTCGAGGACGAACGTTTGTTTAAGAGGTGGAGAATCTAACGACCTAACCGGTCATTTTGCTTCTAGATCCCCGTTCCCCTAAGACTCCCCATATGTGCTTTTACCATATGACCTACAGGGATGGTTGGTTCGGGTTTGGAAGGGTTCGGGTTGAAGCCAGGCAATATGCGGGCAGATGCAGAAGCGCTCAGAGGACCATAGAAGCGGGAACAAGCACAAGGTTCCTGCTCGTATGCCCTAGGAGAGGGCTCACAGAAGTGAGCCATTCTTCTGCAGATGCGGATTTAGGCCAGCCAAGAGAGGACTGCATCTGCGATGAGCTTTCCGCATATGTGGAGCAGCAGATGTGGCTCAGACCGCAGATACGAAAGTCCTAGAGGCAGAAGGCTTCATTTATTACCATTTCTAACCCATTTCTCTCACTTTTTGGGCTATTTTGGAGCTTTTTGAGAGGGGTTTTCACCTATCAATTTGGAGATAAGTAATTTCTATCCAATGTAAGTTAAGTACATATATTATGGGTAGATTTTAACATGTAAATTTGTGAAAATTATGGGTTTAGATGAAAAATGTAGGTTTTGATAAAAATGGAAGTTAACCACAAAAATGATTATGGAATGGGATAAAAATTATATATTTGAGTTCGTAAGGTTATGGGTAACGATTTTCTTCAAAAATTCCGGAATCCAGGTACGTGGGCCCGTGGGTGAATTTTAGGAGTCTTACCATTTTGGTTGGGAAATTTCTCTGATAGTTAAATTATGAACTTTTGAACATGTATTGATTAATTTATGCAACATTTGACTAGTTTCGGATTTTTCGGCACCGAGTTGAGGCTTTAGGGTGATTTGAGGACGAAAAACGAGTTTTAAGACAAGGTAAGTCTCTTGTATAACCTTGTAATTGGAAATTTACCCCATATGTGATCTAGATTGATATTTTCTTCTATTGTGGGGGTACGTACGCACGGGGTGACGAGAGTCAGTACGTAGCCACTAATTTCGGGTAGTTTAGGACCCAAATCATGAATTACTTGTAATGTTTGCTCCCTACTTGTATTAAAGTTCCTAAATTATAATGGAACTTGTTAGAAGAATTGTAAAAGACTGAATTTTACTTACTTGAATTTTGAGTTGATTACTTGACCATTAATGGGAATTGTGTTTCATTGTGTATTAGCCTTGTAATAACTTTTAAGCCAAATATTTGTAAGGAATCCTCTCTTCTTGTGGTCTATGGTTCATGTTGCACGACCCTCGGCAGTGTACACATTACTCTGGATCAGGCCATACTACCTCGCATAATCGTGCCTGATAATACTTGGAGTTCAATTTTATATTTGATGTTATTTCATGGCTTGAGAGTTAAAAATAATATCAGACAGAAATTTATTTTGGATTTATAATGTTTGAAGGAATTACTTATTTCATGTTTATTATTGAATTTCTATAATTATATACATAACTCATGTTTATTTAGAAACTCTGTATTTTTTTACTCTTAGCCCATAATAAGTGTCGATGTCGACCCCTCTTCACTACTTCTTCGAGGTTAGACTTGATACTTACTAGGTACATGTTGTTTATGTACCCACGCTACACTTCTGCACTAAAGGTGCAAGATCTGAGGCAGGTGCATCTGGCGATCACACTGGTGCACATCCCCATTACCCAGAGGCCTAGTGGTGAGTTTTTTCCTGAGCCGTTTCGCAGCACCTAGCTTCTCTATTTTGTATTCATCTTATATCTATTTTCATTTCAGACAGTAGTTAGATTTTTGTATAACCTACTAGTGCTCATACACTTGTGACACCAGGTCTTGGCACACACAATACTTCATAAAATCTCATGAGAGATTCTGGCACCTAAATATATGAATGAAGAGATCTCTATGTTATGTCTTTATGAAAAATAAGGAGGTTGGAACCGATATAAATGTTCATCGACAACATCATGATAGGACTACATATATATATGAGGATTTTAAGTCTGGAGAAACAATTCACGTAGAGTTGGTTTTATATGAAAGACATGTAGTTTGGACATATAGTTCAAACACTCGAAAGTATAAAGTTAATGGTGTGTGCAATCACCTTTATCTATATTATATGTCTAGCATGACACGAAAACTTGATGTAAATCATTTATACGGCTTATATGAAACAACTTATGACATTCCTTGATGGATTAAAGTTTATAGAATTCTTGGTCAGTAAGTACTACATTCTAAGTGCAATTTGTGCACCTATGTATCTTGCTATAACTATAAGCATAGTAATGTGATAGAGAGAATCTCATGGAGATATTGAAAAGGACACTCCACGGAAATTTATGAAAACATTACCTATCTATCAAGAATGATAATTTCAAGGTGCAATATATTCATTCAAGTGTCACGACCCAAATTCCATTATAGGTCGTGATGGCGCCCAACACCGTTATTAGGCAAGTGAACACTAATCAACTATTGAACTCTCATTTATTTTATTAAGCAACCTCAACATCCTACTTATATTAAATCTAACGCATTAGATAAATAACAAATTATTAAGGAAAATGAAATGGTAGTGACTAAAGGAGATCGTAATTAAATGATTACAACCCAAAAATCAAGTCTACTAATAAGCACCAAGGATCTAGTGTCACGAGTGTGTGGGCATCTAGTAGAATATACAAAAGAGAGACAACCCTATTGTCTGAAATAAAGAGACAGATACAAGCAAAGAGAAACTCCGGTATGCTGCTGAATGGCTAGAGTAGGGCAGCTCACCGTAAGCCTCGGTCCGAATCAAGAATGTGCTCCCGGCGGATATCTAGATGCACCTGCCTCAGATCCTGTACAATTAAGTACAGAACCGTAGTATGAATACATAAACAATATGTACCCAGTAAGTATCTATTCTAACCTCGAAGAATTAGTGACGAGGGTTCGACTTGACACATACTAGGGCCAAGAATAATAATAGTGTAAAAATTCTAAATAAGCACAATAAGTGGAAATAATAAACATTCAGAATGTGAAATTACCTAAACGACTTTATCAGCAAGATTGAAGAAATCTAAACGCTTCCTTATCTCAAACAAATATTCACCAAATAGTAAATTTACTTCAATTAACTAAATGACTCCCAATACTAGTATAATACATGAATACCACCGAGGAAGTTCGGCCCGATCCAACATAAAATGTAAATTGTGCACAGCCAGGGGTCGAACGGCACGATCCATAGATGCATCTATTACCTCGCTCGCGAATCATCCATGCGACGCGGTCAACATAATTTAAATAAATACCCCACTCGTGATCATTCATGTGACGCGGTTAAATATAAAAGTAAAGGTTTACCCCACTTGCGAATCATACCTGCAACGCGGTTAAAAATTGATTTTCTTAAATTACTTTAGTATTCCTCCATTCTTTTCAAAATACAAAATTCAAATGGAACTTTAAGGCCCCGATGTTTAAGGCAAGTTCAACTACCTACCTCAACGTTTAGAAACAACTAAACTTCGCTACTTTGTAAAGCAAACAATAAGCATAAGGTAATAACTATATCAACACAACATGATGTGGGCCTATACTACCCGGACATTTGCATAATTAGTAGCTACATACAGACTCTCGTCACCTAGTGCGTACGTAGCCCCCGCATATAATCACATATTAATTAAATTCATCTATGGGGAAATTTCCCTCTTACAAGGTTAGAAAAGAGACTTACCTTGCCCCAAAGTTTACTTCCAAACTCAAGAATGAATTCAACCCTCAAACCGGATCCAAAAGATCCAAAACTATTCAAATGGGGTAAAAACTAGTCAATAGGTGCTCAAGAGTTCATATTCTAACTATTATAACAATTTCCCAACCCTAAATGCAAGGTTCCTAAATTTCATCCCTGAGCCCACGTGCCCAGATTCTGGAAATTTTCGAAGAAAATCTTTACCCATAACCTTAGGATCAAGAATATGTGATTTTTACTAGATTCTATAACAAATTTCGTGGTAAAACTCCATTTTTATCAAAACCCTAGGTTTTTCATCTAAATCCTTGATTTTAACTAATTTTTGCATGTTAATCTACCCATAAACTATGTATTAAACTCACATTAGGTAGGAATTTCTTACCTCACCAAGCTAGGTTGAAATCTCCCCTTTAAAAGCTCCCAAATTTCCCAAGAATGGAGTGAAGTGAGTCAAAAATGACAAACTCCCGTATTAAATGAAGGGACTTCCTTCAGCGACTTCCGCACCTGCGGCGCATTGAGTGCACTTGCGTTCTCGCTTCTGCGGAAAATCGTCTGCATATGCGAAAAGGGGTTGGACCGGCTAGGACCGCACCGGCGGACAAGTGATCGCATCTGTGGTTCAGCTTCTGCGGAAGAGGGGCCGCGGAACCTGAGTTACGCTCTTGGGCCACATCTATGAGGCTTCGCCCGCATCTGCAAGCTCGCACCTACGGTTTCCCAACCGCAGGTGCGATCACCGCAGAACTGGTGCACCAGCAGCTCATTTTGAGCTTGAACTCGACTCGTGCGACGTCCGAATGGCATCTGGGGCACCCGAGCCACCTTCCAAAGATACCAACAAGTTTAAAATAATAAAACTGACTCGCTCAAACCTTCGGAACGCCTGAAACAACATTAAAACTAAGAATCACACCTTAAAACCAATTGAATCAAACTTATGAACTTTAAGTTCTTCAATCTACTTCTAACGTGCCGAAATGTGCTTACACTACTCGGAATGATACCAAGATTTGCGTGAAAGTCTTAAATGACATTATGGAACTATTCGCGATCTCGGAATTCTGTTTGGACCTCGATATCACCAAAACGCGTTCCAACCCACATTTATAGAACTTCTAAAACCTTTAAGAATCCAACTTTCACTATTTGGCGCTGAAATGCTCCCGGGTAATCTGAATCCCGCTCCGAGCATACGCGCAAGTCCGAAATCATTAGACGAACCTATTGGAACCGTCAAATCCAGATTCCGAGCTCGTTTACTCAAAATGTTCACCGAAGTCAAACTTTACCTTTTAAGCCAACCTTAAGGAACCAAGTGTTTCGATTTCAACTTAAACTCTTTCAAATCCCGAACCAACCATCCCCGCAAGTCATAAATCAGTAAAAATATGTACGGGAAGTATTATTTAAGAGCACGGGGTTCTAGAAAGCAAAACGACCGGTCGGGTCGTTACATTCTCCACCTCTTAAACAAACGTTCGTCCTCGAACGTCTAGAATCATACCTGGAGTGCTGAACAAGTGTGGATATCTGCTCCTCATGTCCTTCTCGGTCTCCTAAGTTGCCTCCTCGACCGGTTGACCCCTCCACTAGACCTTCACTATGGAAACCCTCTTGGATCTCAACTGGCAATCCAGCCTATAAACAATAGCAATTGACTCTTCCTCGTAGCCCAATCTCTCGTCTATATGAATGGTACTGAAGTCTAACACATGAGATAAGTCGGTGTGGTACCTCCGGAGCATGGATACGTGAAAAACTGGATGAACCCTTGATAAGCTGGGAGGTAGAGTAATCTCATAAGAAACCTCCCTAACTCGCCTCAATACCTCAAATGGACCTATAAACCTTGGGCTCAACTTGCCCTTATTCCCGAATCTCATAATACCCTTCATCGGCGAGACTTTCAAGAGAACCTTCTCGCGGACCATAAATGATACATAACACGCCTTCTCATCCGCGTAACTCTTCTGTCTAGACTGTGTCGTGCAAAGTCTCTCCTGAATCAACCTTACCTTTTCCAAGGCATCCTTTACCAAATCAGTACCGTATAACTTAGCCTCGCCATGCTCAAACCACCCGATGGGAGAACGACATCACCGACCATATAAAGCCTCAAATGGATTCATCTCAATGCTGGACCGATAGCTGTTGTTGTAAGCAAACTCGGCCAAGGGCAAGAACTTATCCCACTGCCCTCCAAAGTCAATCACACATTCTCTGAGCATGTCCTCCAATATCTGAACTATCCGCTACGACTGCCCGTTGTTCTGTGGATGGAATGTTGTGATGAGCTCTACACTGGTGTCCAACTCACTTTGTATGGCTCTCAAGAAATTCAAAGTGAACTGAGGACCTCTATTTGATATAATGGACACAGGAACACCGTGCAACCGAACTATCTCCCGAATGTAAATCTGGGCCAACCTCTCTGAAGTGTAAGTAGTGGCTACTGGAATGAAGTGTGCCGACTTGGCCAACCTGTCAACAATAACCCAAACTTCATCGAACTTCCGCAAAGTCTGTGGCAACCTAACTACGAAGTCCATAGTGATGCGCTCTCATTTCCACTCAGGTATAGTCATCTGGTGGAGTAGTCCTCCTGGCCTCTGGTGCTCATACTTAACCTGCTGGCAATTTAGGCACCTAGATACATACTCCACTATGTCTTTCTTCATTCTCCGCCACCAATAATGCTGCCTCAGATCACGATACATCTTTGTAGCACCTAGATGAATAGAATACTGTGAACTGTGTGCCTACTCTAGAATCCTCTCCCTCAGGCCACCAACATAGGTGAACCTGAAGTTGCAGAACACCATCCTCGCCCATAGAAACCTCTTTGGCACAATCATGTAGTACCGTCTCTCTAAGAACTGCCAAATGTGGATCATCAAACTGTCGAGCCTTGATCTGTCCCATTAATGAAGACTGAGCAACAACACATGCAAGAACTTGGCTGGGCTCTGAAATGTCCAGTCGCTCTGTTAGCCAGGGACTGAATGTCCAAATCTAGTGGCCTCTCCTCCGCTAAAATGAATGCCAAGCTACCCATACTCTCTGTCTTCCTGCTTAAGGCATCCGCGGTCATATTTTCCTTGCCCAGATGATAAATAATGGTGATGTGATAGTCCTTCAGTAACTCAATCCATCTACACTGCATCAAATTAAGATCCCTCTGCTTGAACAAGTGCTGGAAACTGCGGTGGTCTGTATAAACCTCACAAGACACCACATACAAGTAATGCCTCCAAATCTTAAGAGCATGAACAATCGCTTCCAACTCCAAATCGTGCACGGGGTAGTTCTTCTCATGAATCTTCAACTGACGTGAATCATATGCAATAACTCGTCCCACGTGCATCAATACACATCCTAAGCCAATGCGTGAAGCGTCGCAATAAATTGTACACATCCCCGAACCGGAAGGCAATACTAGAACTGGTGTTGTGGTCAAAGCTGTCTTGAGCTTCTGAAAGCTCGCCTCACACTCATCGGACCATCGAAACGGGGCACCCTTCTAGGTTAACCTAGTCAGACGTGCTGCAATGGATGAAAATCCCTCAACAAATCGGCGATAATAACCTGCCAATCCCAAGAAACTCTTGATCTTGGTCGTTAAAGTAGGACGAGGCCAACTCTGAACCGCCCCAATCTTCTTGGGATCCACCTTAATACCCTCTCCCGATACAACATGACCCAATAATGCCACTGACTCTAGCCAAAACTCACACTTGGAGAACTTAGCATATAGCTTCTACTCTCGCAATTTCTGAAGCACTACTCTCAAATGCTTATCGTGCTCCCCCAAGCTACGTGAGTAGATCAAAATGTCATCAATGAAGACAATAAAGAAGGAATTAATATAAGTCCTGAATTAATAAAATCCATAAATGTCTTTGGGGCATTATTCAAGCCAAAGGACATCACAAGAAACTCATAATGACCATATCTAGTATAAAAGGCAGTCTTCGGAACATCTGAGCCCCGAATCTTCAGATGATGGTACCCTGATCTCAGGTCGATCTTAGAAAATACCCTAGCACCCTACAACTGGTCAAATAAATCATCTATACGTGGAAACGGGTACTTGTTCTTGATGGTGACTTTGTTCAACTGGCGGTATTCAATACACAACCGCACAGTCCCGTCTTTCTTCTTCACAAATAATACTGGCACACCCCAAGGTGATACACTCGGTCTGATAAACCCCTTAGCTAGAAACTCCTCAAGTTTTTCTTTCAACTCTTTCAATTCTTTCGGAGCCATACCATACGGTGGAATAGATGTAGGTTGGGTTCCTGGAGCCAAATCAATGCAAAAATCAATATCACGATCTGGTGGCATGCCTGGAAGGTCAGAAGGAAACACATCGGCGAACTCACGGACTACTGGCACTGAATAAATCATCGGAGACTCTGCGGTGGTGTCCCGTACATAAGCTAGATACGCCAAACAACCCTTCTCGACCATACATCGAGCCTTCAGAAAAGAGATTATCCGACAGGGCGTACTAATAGATGAACCCTTCCACTCCAACCTCGGCAACTCTGGCATCGCTAAGGTAACAGTCTTGGCATGGAAATCTAGGATGACGTGATATGGAGATAACCAGTCCATGCTTAGGATGACCTCAAAGTCGGTCACATCATGTAATAGGAGATTCGCTCTAGTCTCGAAACCATAGAATATGACCACACATGATCGATAGATCCGACCCACAACCACAGAATCGCCCACAGGAGTGGATATATAAACAGGAGTACCCAAAGACTCATGGTGAATATCCAGGAAATGAGCAAACAGAGATGATATATGAATAGGTAGACCCCGGATCAAATAATATTGAAGCATCCCTACCGCAGACGTAAATAATACATGTGATCACGGCATCAGAGGCCAATGCATCTGGTCTGGCTGGAAAAGCATAGAATCTAGTTGGAACGCCGGCTAGCTGGCCTCCGCCTAACTGAACAATAGCTGGTTGACCTCCCCATGCCTGACCTCCACCTCTAGGACGGCCTCTACCAGCCTGTCCCCCACCTTTGGGCGGCTGGTGCTGTAATCATGGGTTGATGGCTCTGTTGTACTGCCTTGACCCGAAGCCTGGGACAAGATCTCTTTATGTGACCCAGATCTTCACACTCGTAACAACCTCTCGGAACCATAGACTAGCCCTAATGGCCTTAATACCCACTAGAGGAACCCTGAATGGCTGGTGGATAGTATGAACTCTCTGGCATGGCACTAAAATAAGCACTAGAAGAACCCTGATGACCAGAATACCCGCTAGAGGAATCCTGAATGACTGGTAGACGGTAAGAACTCTCCGGCATCACACTAAAATAACGCCTCACTAGAGCACCTTCAGAAGGTGGTGGGGGTGCTGAATATGAGGGCCTATTGGGCTGAACCCTCCAAAACTGACCTCTTCCCCTAGTAGGGGCACCTCTAAACTCTCCATAGTATCGGGTCCTCTTATCCTACTGTAACTGCTCTCTACCTCTCTGGAGGTATCCCTCAATCCTCCGAGCAATCTCCACCACTAGCTGGTAACTTGTGCCCATCTCAACCTACCACTCAGGCCTGAGTCATAGTATCCATGAACCGCATCATATGGCCCATAATCTTCTGAAAGCCCGGCACCGTCATGAAATCCACCAGTGCGGGCTCTACTGCAAGCACCTCCCCCTGCTCCTCAACAATAGGATCCTCTGTTGGATCCACTGGTGGTGCAACTGGGGCAGCTCTGGGACGCCCTCGGGCCAGTGCCCTCCCCCGGCCTTTGCCTTGGCCTCTAGCAATGGAGAGCAGCTCCTCCCGGGTCTAGAACGTCAGTCGTACGCGTCCTCACCATCTGTGAAAGAATAGAAGAATGAAATTTAGTATACCATCAAGTGCACGATAGAAGATGAATAAAGAGTCGTTTCCTAACACCCCATAGCCTCTCGAATAAGTACAGACGTCTCCATACCGATCCGCAAGACTCAATTAGGTCTGGCCATCACTTGTGAGACCTACATGAACCTAGTCATCTGATACATGTTATCACGACACAAATTCCATTATAGGTTGCGGTGGCGCCCAACACCGCTATTAGGCAAGCCAACACTAATCAACTATTGACCTCTCATTTATTTTATTAAGCAACCCCAACATCCTACTTATATTAAGTTTAACGCATTCGATAAATAACAAATTATTAAGGCAAATGAAATGGTAGTGACTAAAGGAGATCATAACTAAATGATTACAACCCAAAAATCAAGTCTACTAATAAGCGCCAAGGATCCAGTATCACAAGTGTGTGGGCATATAGTAGAATATACAAAAGAGAGACTACTCTACTGTTGAAATAAAGAGAAAGATATAAGCGAAGAGAAACTCTGATATGCTGCTGAACGGCTAGAGTGGGGCAGCTCACCGTAGGCCTCGGTCTGAATCAAGAAGCATAGTGACGAGGGGTCATCTTGACACATACTAGGGCCAACAATAATAAAAGTGTAAAAATTCTAAATAAGCACAATAAGTGGAAATAATAAACATTCAAAATGCGAAATTATCTAAATGACTCTATCATCAAGATTGAAGAAATCTGAACGCTTCTTTTTCTCAAACAAATATTCACCAAATGGTAAATTTACTTTAGTTAACTAAATGACTCCCAATACTAGTATAATACATGAATACCACCGAGGAAGTTCGGCCCGATCCAATATAAAATGTAAATTTTGCACAGCCAGGGGTCGAACGGCGCGAAGCATAGATGCATCTATTACCCCGCTCGCGAATTATCCATGCGACGCGGTCAATATAATTTAAATAAATACCTCTCTCGCGAATCATTCATGTGACGAGGTTAAATATAAAAGTAATGGTTTACCCCGCTTGGGAATCATACCTGCGACGCGGTTAAAAATAACTTTTCTTAAATTACTTTAGTATTCCTCCATTCTTTTCAAAATAGGAAGTTCAAATGAAAACCTTTAAGGCCCCGATGTTTAACGAATGTTCAACAACCTCCCTCAACGTTTGGCAACAACTAAATTCCGCTACTTTATAAAGCAAACAATAAGCATAAGGTAATAACTATATCAACACAGCATGATATGGGCCTATACTACCCGGACATTAGCATAATTAGTAGCTACGTACGGACACTCGTCACCTAGTGCATACGTAGCCCCCCGCATATAATCACATATCAATTAAATTTATCTATGGGGAAATTTTCCTCTTACAAGGTTAGAAAAGATATTTAACTTGCCCCAAAGTTTACTTCCAAACTCAAGAATGCATTCAAACCCTCAAACCGGAGCCAAACGATCCAAAACTATTCAAATGGGGTAAAAACTAGTCAATAGGTGCTCAAGAGTTCATATTCTAACTATTATAACAATTTCCCAACCCTAAATGCAAGGTTAAATTTTATCCCCTGGCCCACATGCCCGGATACCAGAAATATTTGAAGAAAATCTTTACCCATAACCTTAGGATCAAGAATATGTGATTTTTACTAGATTCCATAACAAATTTCGTGGTAAAACTCCATTTTTATCAAAAATCTAGGTTTTCATCTAAACCCTTGATTTTCACTAATTTTTGCATGTTAATCTACCTTAATCTATGTTAAACTCACATTAGTTAGGAATTTCTTACCTCACAAAGCTAGGTTCAAATCTCCCCTTTAGAAGCTTCCAAATCGCCTAAGAATAGAGTGAGTGAGTCAAAAATGACAAACTCCCGTATTAAATGAAAGCACTGCCTTCGGCGACTTCCGCACCTGCGGCGTATTGACCGCATCCGCGGAAAGGGGCTAGACCGGCTAGGACCGTACCTGCGGACAGGTGATCGCACCTGATGTTCCGCTTCTGCGGAAGAAGGGCTGCATCTGCGGAATCTGGGATCCGCTCTTGGGCCGCATCTGCGAGCTCGCACCTACGGCTGCCCAACCGCAAGTGCGATCGCACCAGAACTGGTGCACCAGCAGCTAATTTTGGGCTTGAACTCAACTCGTGCGATGTCAGAATGGCATCCAGGGCCCCTGAGGCCCCGTCCAAACATACCAACAAGTTTAAAATCATAAAACAGACTCACTCGAACCTTCGGAATGCCCGAAACAGCATTTAAACTAAGAATCACACCCTAAAACCAATTGAATCAAACTTATGAACTTTAAGTTCTTCAATCTACTTCCAACATGCCGAAACGTGCTTATACTACTTGGAATGATTCCAAGATTTGCGTGCAAGTCTTAAATGAAATTACGGAACTATTCTCGGTTTCGGAATTCTGTTTTGACCTCGATATCACCAAAACGCGTTCCAAACCACATTTATAGAACTTCTAAAACCTTCAAGAATTCAACTTTCACTATTTGGTACCAAAACGCTCTCGGGTCATTCGAAACCCGCTCCGAGCATACGTGCAAGTCCGAAATCATCATACGAACCTATTAGAACCGTCAATCTTGTTTCCGAGGTCGTTTATCCAAAATATTGACCGAAGTCAAACTTGAACTTTTAAGCCAACCTTAAGGAACCAAGTATTCCGATTTCAACTCAAACTCTTTCAAATCCCGAACCAACAATCCCCGCAAGTCATAAAACAGTAAAAACAAGTACAGGAAGTCTTATTTAAGGGCACGAGGTTCTAGAAAATAAAATGATCGGTCGGGTCGTTACATCAAGCTACTATGGCTGATTTGTTTATCAAATATCTACCAAAGATCTTTTCAAGAAAGTGCACAAAATTGTGATGCGAAGGATCAAGGATATGAATCGATGCTCTCGTCAGGGGGAGTTAATACGCATTGTACACTTTTTTCCTTACAAGGTTTTGTCCCACTAGGTTTTCCTTGCAAGGTTTTTAACGAGGCAACCAAAAGGTGTATTTCTAAACATGTATACTCTTTTTCCTCACTATAATTTTTCACACTGGGTTTTATTTTAGTTAAGATTTTAACGAGGTACATTATTTGTTGCATACTCATTCAATGGGGAGTGTTATAAATAAAATTATATTTAAGGTGAATGTCAAATATATATATATATATATATATATATATATATATATATATATATATATATATATATATATATATATATATATATATATATATATATATATATATATATATCTTTGAATTTTATTTCTTAATTAATGAAATATTTCTAAATAGTAATTTAAAGAACATCTAAGGTTAAATGGTAATTTTTAGGAATTTATTATGAAATCTCCCTCTATTATTAATTATTATTTTTATATTACTACACTAGCTTTTATTTTATTGATATTAATAAGATCTTTTATTCTAATATTTTAATTGCGTCCATTTCTTTTATTATTCAATACCAAAAAATTATGCATGATTGACTGTTGTTTTCACTTTTTAAAATTTAGAAAAGAAAAAAGTATAGATTAAGGCTGATAAGTTTGAGGGTAAAATAAGTATTTTAAAAATACAAGTAGTTTGGAGGAGCAGAATGTCTATTTTTTAATGTTAGAGGAGGAGTTTAATTTTACTAATAAAATTGGGGGATAAGAATAATTTTCTAGCTAAGATTAAGTGATAAAGGTACACAAAACCAACATGCGTCATGTTTTTATTAGTTTGGTGTAGACATTGAGCGTGAATATAATTTTTTTCAACATTAGAGTCTGGTAGTGAGGTGGATAAATTCTTCACTTTTCTTTTCGTGTTTCTTTTTAGATTTCATATCTTCTTTTTTATTATTATTATTATTATTATTATTATTATTATTATTATTATTATTATTATTATTATTATCATCATCAATTTTAATATAATTACAGTACAGAGGTTCTTTACACTATCAATATTTAAATGCAAACACTGCAACTAATTTCGCCTAACCCACACTTATTTTAGACAATACTTAATAATTTAAATTCCGTAGACTTGTTCTATAATATCCTTCGACACCGTGTTGTTTTGCGGTAATAGCTTTTATTAATGCAATCAGGTTTTTTTTCATTCTTAATTCTCATTTTGTTCTCTCTTTTGACATTGATTTTCCCGTACGGTACTGATAATCTCGTCTAGCGTACGGAGGAGACCTTAGTTGGGGGACAGTAAAGGCGCCGCGTAACATTAAAGCATCTTCTCTGTTCTCCTGATTTTGAGCACAGAAAATTATGATTTTCTTTTCCTCAAGTCAAATGATCAAAATGCAACACTTTGTTTTTTGTCGAAATAAATATATCCATATGCACAAATTCTTGGAAATTAAATTATGTGACATAGAATTGACCAAGTAATCTCCTTAAGTCGGATGAACATAAACACACTATTCATCTTAGCCGTTAACATGAAGTATTAAATGATACAGTTGTCTTTAGTTTTATAAGACTGTTGGCATTTTGCCATCCATTGCTTTGAGTTTCAGGATTATCACTTTACAATCTATACTCTCCGGCCTTTGTTTGGTAAGCTGTTGTAAGCTTTCGATGAGATTCTTAATAGGGTTTTACAAATCAAATCGATAATTCGGGTTAAATCGGAAAAAAAACTCGACGATAATTTGGTTTGATTTAGTTTGGTGTTGGAAAAAGAAATTCAACCATAATTGGTTTGGTTTGATTTGGTTTAACTAAAAAAAGTCAAATCGAAACTAAACCAACTCTATGTTACTTGTATAGAAGTTTTAAATATATTTAATATATCAAAATATTTATTCTAGTGTAGTTTATAAATATTTCTTAAACTTTTTCATAATTTTATCTTTTAACGTATTATTTCAAGCTTGGACTTATAATATTTGAATACTCCAATAAATTTTATAGCCCATAAATAGTAGTCACTCAAACAACTCTCGAACCAAAATCAAATCAATATTAATGCTAACAAAAGACGTTCAATTTAATTGTACTAGGAATGACAATAGTGTTGAATATCTATTCTTTTTAGTTTTTCCATGATTTAGATAAAATGCACAACTTATTTTTTTTAGTGTTTAGTCATGTGAATAATAGTACTTATTAGTCGTACTTATTTTAGAAACTTAGTAATTTAAGATTTTATTTATTTTTATTATGAATTATTAATAATATTTATTTTATGCGATTTCATTATCTTTATTGTTGAATATTTACAATTCCATCACTCATCTCATATTTTATGTTAGTTTCTTGGAAACACCTTATATATTTACGTCTTACTAAGATTAAAGAAATATTTGGAGCAAAAATTCTATGTTATGTGCTACGAAAACTATATTGAAAAAAAACCCCGAAAATTCGAAAAACGCGAGAAAAACCGAGCAAATAAAAAATTCGACTTTTATTGGTTTAGTTTGGTCTTTAGATTTGATAACCCAATACAATTACTTTGGTTTGATATGAGAAAATCCGAACCACCTCGACCTATATATGCACACCCCTAATCCTTAATAATATCCTAGAAAATTCATGATTTATATTCTAAAATAAATAAAATCATATAATCTTTACCATTTGAAACCTCAATTCAAACATTGAAATTCTTGGATAGCCACGAGAAATCCGGCTTAGTGATCTAGGATTTGAAATATATTGGTATTACAACAACCTCAAGTTAATTTACAATAATAATTGTATTTATCGTCAAATATTTATATATATTTAGTAGATTAGGCAAAAACTGCTGAATTCTCGTGATCTCATAGTTTGTGCTCTAGGGCAGCACATGCTAAACACCTAGGTGTAAAACAATTTTTTTTAATCCAAATTTGGTTTTGATTATTGGATGTTTTCTTGCTCTTTTTTTAATAAAAAAAATTAATTATCAAACACTTCCACAAATGCAGGCGACAAAATACGTAAAGAAAACAATATTACAAATCAGCGAAGTTAAGGGTGGTAATTGTTTCGTTTATTTTAACCCTTTTATCCGTAAAATTAAGCGTATAATTATAATTCTGGCGAGGTTTAAGTTGAAAAAGTTGGTTGAAATAGCAAAGTAGATTCTGGCTTATATTTCCCAGCTAAGGATAGTTACTAGTACCTACCACCAAAATAATTCATTGATTTGTTGTTAGTACTTTTATTGAAGAATAAAGTGATGTTTTGAGACTTAAATAATACAAAATAATTCGTTGAACGGTCGCTAGTTCTATTGAAGAGTCCAAAATCAACAACGTATAACTAACTATATGAACATTAGATATTTCGCGACTTGAAAAAGTATGTAAAAGGATTGATGGTGACCAGATGTGAAGTTAAAAGCACCAGCAAAGCGTTCGATTTAATCATGATCTTGACAACTCGCTCACGATCTTACACAACTTGCTTATGTTCTTGCTAAGTGAAGTTGTATACGGTCAAATCGAGCTTGTCCTTCGTGTGACTAATCGAGACTGGAACATGATAGGTCAAGGTTCAACCTCGTGTTATATCGAGTCATGATGCGAAGTTAGATTACCGAGCTTGTGACCCATAGACCGATCAAGATCGAGATCGGCCAAGATCGAAATCGAGTAAGATAGGGATCGAGCGAGACCGAGGGAAGTTTACTGAGTCAAATAACGGAAAGCCGAAATATTTGTAATCGAGTGAGAATCACGGCAGAAATCCCGGCACGTATCAAGAAGAGGCCGATTAATCAACCAATCATGAGATTTCTTATTGTATTTAGAATTGTATCAAGAGTAGGACTCATTTACTATATAAAAGGGGTCTGATCATTTGTAAGACACATTACATTTACGCAATAAAAAGCAATACACTGCCTTCTTTAGCTTTCAATATCTTGTTACTTTGTTCATATATCACTGGAATCTTCACTTGGTTCGAGGGTGACCGAACTCGAGGGCCAAGGTTATACGATTCGTTTGGTTTGCATTTATTTCTTTTACAGTCAATATATATATATATATATATATATATATATATATATATATATTCTCAATTTGTGTCAAATTATATCATGTATCCTTAAAGCCACGTATAAATTCAATTGTTATCCGTTTTTAGGGTAAACACAAGTTAGCCTTACCACACTCAAGATCACTAAGGGAATGTTAGAACAAATAAGAATTTCCAAGCTTGATCAGTCCTCCTCGATAGAGTCGGAGACTGTAAAGGTGCATAGGGTGATAGGGGGTGAAAGGACATCCCTCGATTTTTCTTGTGAAGAATCGGAGGAGAATCACTATTCTCCATAAGTAAGGATGGATCTGGCAGGTTCACGCCGAACTTCGTCAAAGAAGAGGTAACCCATTTACTTAAAATTGGCTCAATCCGAGAGGTAAGATACCTAGACAGGCTAGTCAACATAGTAGTAGTACCTAAGAAAAATAATAAATTTCGCATGTGCGTAGATTATAAGGATCTTGGCGTGCCCGAAAGACTCATTCTCATTACCAAATATCGGTCGGGCATGAGTTAATGAGTTTCCTTGATGCTTATTCTGGGTACAATCAAATCAAGATGAACTCAGAAGATCATGAAAAGACCTCGTTTATAACAAATTTTGGTATATATTGTTACAATGTGATGCCCTTCGGGCTAAAAAATATCGGAGCCATTTATCAACGGCTCGTGAATAAGATGATCAAAAAAAATAGGAAAGACTATGGAAATATATATAGATGATATGCGCGTTAAGTCTTTGAATGCAGGTGACCACTTGAAGCTCTTGCAAGAAACATTCGACATCCTGAGGGAGCACAATATGAAACTTAACCCCGAGAAGTGTGCGTTCGGGGTCAGTTCGGGTAAGTTTCTAGGATTCTTGGTCTCAAAAAGGGGAATTGTGGTAAATCCCGACAAAATCAAGGTCACAGAGGACATCCCGGATCAATTGTCTATGTAAAAGAAGTCCAGAGGCTCACAGGGAGATTGGCAACTTTAAGCAGGTTCATTTCCTATTCATCAGAAAAATGTCATCGCTTCTTCGCACGAATCAAAAAGAAAAACAATTTCTAATGGACACCGGAGTGTCAACAATCCTTGAAGGAGTTGAAGAAATATTTGTTAAGTCCTCCATTGCTCTCAAAACCAGAAGAAGGCAAAACGTTGCTAGTCTACCTCGCGATTTCAGAAGTTGCGGTAAGTGCAATTTTAGTCCGAAAGGACGAATGTATGAAATATCTCATTTATTACGTTAGCAAAATTTTAATGGGAGCAGAAACTCGCTACCCACATCTCAAAAATCTGGCCTTAGCTCTTGTAGTTGCTTCTCGGAAGCTAAGGCCCTACTTCTAATATCACCCGATAGATGTGGTGACTACTTTCCCTTTGAGGAGTATCCTTCATAAATCCGAGCTCTAAGGTAGATTGGCCAAATAGGTCGTCGAAATGAGCGAATTCGATATAGAATACAAATCGAGGACTGCAATTAAGTCTCAAGTCTTGGCTGACTTCGTGGCCGACTTCAGTCCGGGACTATTGCCTCTGGCAACTAAGGAGGCAATAATGGTGTCAGAATCGACATCGGGAGTTTGGAGGTTATTTACCGATGGATCTTCAAACGAAAAAAGGGTTCGGGCTCGGAATAGTCTTAATTATGCCTTCGGGGGGAAACCTTAAGGCAAGCCATCAAAACAATTCCTTTAACTAATAATGACGCAGAGTACAAAACTTTGATTACAAGGCTCGAATTGGCCCGGGGACTTAACTCCGAAGTCACTGGAATCAAATGTGATTCGTAGTTGGTGGTAAATCAGGTCTATGGAGTTTTTGATAGCAAAGAGGAACGTATGCAAAAATATGTGGTACAAGTTCAGTCTTTATTGGAACGATTCCGAGAATGGTCAATAACACATATCCCGAGGGAAGATAAAGCGGAAGGAACGGAATCAGGGACAGTAGTACAAGTGATGAACTCAGCCTTTGACACAGATTACTATGAGGTAAATTCGACTAGATTGGTCTCGGACTAGAGAAATGAAATAATCGATTATCTCGAGCATGGAAAGTTGCCCGAAGACCTGATCTTGTCCAAGCCACACCTCTATTTGAGGTTGTGAAACGGTCGGAGCAATGATAGTACCCAACAAGAAGTCCGGGTCGATTTTTCACATGGAGCTATGAATGGGACTTAGGAATATATATTTTAGTGAATAATCTTGAATGATCTCGAATTTCACTTCCACAAAAGATGGTTTGTTTTTAAATCTATTTTAATCAAAGAATGATAACTAAGAAGTAAAACTAGCAAATTGTTTTTGTTAGTTTTTCAAATGGTAAAAAGGCCTAGGACTATGACCTTTACCTAGGTGTTCGCTAATGGTTGTAAGCCTTAAAGCTTGTTTTCTTGGTCGGGGTGTATTATAGCTATCAACACTCAAATACCCGCTCAATACCTCTCGGTCAGAGAATGATTTTGTCCAATTTGGATTTCTCAAGTCCAAATGGATATTGAACAAAACAGTTGATAAAATGCTCAAGTCGAGTTTTACTATCTCTAGATTCAACCCTTTAATTGGGACTATCAATCTCTTGATTCACCCCGATTTCTTGTTAGCCAAGTTTTCCTAGACTAAGTCTCTCTTTCTCAAGTAGAGACCAAGTCAAATAGGCATGAACTAATGTTTGCAACCATTAATTCCCCAATTAAAAGTAAGAACAAGGCAATATAATAAACACCCAACCATAAACAAGCAATAAATCAAACACCCATTAGGTTTACACACTAAGGTTAGGTCACAATTTTAGTAAAAATCTAGCTACTCATAGTGGGTGTAGAAGAAAAAAATGAAGAAAAGATGATAAAACACATATAGGAAGATTAAAATAAAAAATCCCAATGTTAAATAACCAAAATAAGATAAAGTTTCCTAAAGAAGCAAAGGAAAACGGCTACAGCACTTTCAATATTCAAAAATTGACCTAATTTCGTGAAATTATACTATTTATACAAAGCTGGAATTTTCAAACAAAAATGCCCTTTCAAAGGTTCTGCGGCCGCACAATTCCATGTGCGGTCCACACTTTGCTTTAGTCTTGACAGGATTTGAATCTGCACCCACATAATTCTGGACCGCGGCCGCATATCTCATATTCTGCGGTCCGCACATTTCTGGGTGAGGCCGCACGTGACTCTTCTGCGGGCTGTACATTTCTGAGTGCAATCGCGTAGCTGACTTCTGTGGCAATTATTGTGCAGTCCACACTTCCTTTGAGCTTGGAATAAGAACTTTTTGAACTTATGATCTTGCTTAGCTTCTATGGCCGCACATTTCATGTGCAGACCACACTTTGCACTTGGACTCTAATAAACTTTCCTTCACAATCTGTGGTCCGCACTTTGAGCTTTTGTGCCTGATTTTGTCCTTGAGTTCATATCACTCCTTCTTGAGTTGGATTTCATCTTAGTGTCTCATTTTCCAATTACTCCTACAATTAAGCATATTTCATCAGTTTTCCGATACAATTAAACGCTTTTGGACTAAAACGAAAGCTAAAAGGCGCTAATAAGTAGTCAAAATCCCCACTTATCAACTCCCCCAAACTTAAATTTTTGCTTGTCCTCAAGCAAATAAGGTAATTCCCACCTCCACAAGTTAAGATCTATTCCATCTAATCTAAGATGCATCAATCACACATTAATTGGGACCAACAATTACCCACAACACTTATGAATTATCAACAAGGCAATGATTTGAAGTTTTAAGCACAAATAGTTATAATGTGACACTTAAGCATCAAGAGTTGACTTTATTCATCAAGGAAGCTCACTCTTTCATGTAGGTCATTGTGGATCCCAAACTCCTCCTCCTCTACTCTCTGTTAGCATAGCTCACTTAAGAATGTAGCACTCAATTCAAATATTTTTGAAAAGTTCGCTCATCTTTCTCAAAACAATGTCACAAGTACGGCTCTAAGTACCATATGCTTGCCCATCATGTAGATCACCAGTAATGTAAGTTCACTCGGCTTGAAATCACGTAGGTCTTTTTCGGAATGTAATGAAGGAATTTGGACTAAGGATGGATATGTTGAAATAGAACAGGTTCATCTTTCATTAAGCACTCCGTTTTCCCTTTTCGGCTCATGCTTTGCTGACTTTTTAAGGCATTTTCTTTTTCCTTAGGGGAACTAAAGAGGCTTAACATCACTCTTTCTTGGTCATTATATTCATTTTCTCCTTCTTTGTTTTCTCCATGATTTGCATCGTTACTTTTCGCTGAATCCCTTCAACTCTTCAACTTATTCACTTTCTTCTTCTTCTTTTTACATTTTTCTTTTTGTTCTTTCTTTGTTTTTCTTTTTCTTTGCCTTTCCTTTGATACCTTTTTCTAACTCCTCGTCTATCCCCCAAACTTATGTTTTAGCCAATTGTTTCTCAAGAGTGTTAAGGAATGCTCGGGTGCCAACAGAGGGTCACTACAAAACGGGTAAAGGCTTGTAACATAGTTATCAAATGAGAAAGGTTTTAGGCTCAAATGGGTTGACTTGGGATAACAACATTGGTGTGTCATGGAAAATTTCAAGCGGGTCAAGGAGAGCCTACAATCACTTTTCAAACCAAGCAAAACTTAAAATTGTGCCTAGAAACACATTCGGGGCGAGTTCTAGACCATTCGCACGGGTAGTTGGACTTGCAACAAAAACATCTCACCTCTCACATAGTTGGATTGTTAAATAGGATAGAGTCAAGGTCCCACAAAAACCATATTCAAGATTAAAAATCACTAATGGTTCGACTAGACCACTCGATGATTGCTTAAGTCAACACAAGAGTCAAAAGGTCACTAACTAGAGCTATTTCTTTCAAGAGCTTGTTCTTAATCATAAGAACGTAGTTAAGTATGTTGGTACCAAGTGAAGCATGCTTGACACTTTGGGTCTACCTCAATTAGGTCCTTTTATTCATTATTACTACTATTTTTACCTAAACACCAAAAGTGTACGCAATCCCTTAAGAAGGTTGTCACGCCATCCATCGTTGGGAAGAGTCACCTGGTTAACACAAAAACTGCCTTTAGAAAGAACCGTGGCATTAAGAAAACCAAAGGCTTATTGTCTACTTAAACATGAAAAGAAACTACAAGATTAAAAAGAAGCTATTAAATTAGACATTGACTTCTAAGGAAACAAAAATAAAGAAGCTATCAAGCAAGCTACTATAAGCATAAATGAATATACAAAATGAGAGAGAGGGAAAGAGAAAATATATACATCAATAGAGAGAGAGAGAAGAATATGTACATAACAAAACAAAAAAAGAAAATGTTATCAGTTATTACAAACCAATGTCAAATATCCAAATATCCAAATATCAAATAAACTCAACCTCCCTTCCCCGAATAAAAAGAAGCATTGTCCTCAATGCTTAACAAAATAAGAATAAGGAAGGGTAAGAGTAAAGAGGACTCCCTATGTGGCCTTGGACATCGCTGTGTCCATAGCAGCGTCGCCGCCCTCAGGCTTCTCTAATTGGATCTCATCATCCTCTACTCTGGGAGTAGCTGGGTTGGAGAACATCTCTCGCACAGCCTCAGCAGTGTCGGCAGCCAGGTCTAGCTCCTCAGACTAGCCAATTGGTGCCTCTGAAGCTGATGGTGCTGGTGGGTCTACTGGTGCTGTTGGAGTTGTCTCCATCAGCAAATCAAATGGAAGGTCACCAACGGCTGCTATCTTGGTGACCTCTCTCCTCAATTTTTCCACTGGTTTCTTGGATGCCTGGGATTTTCTCATCTTCTTTACCTGTTTCCCAAGCTCCTCAATCACTCCTCCATGTGCCACCAAAGTGTCCATGATGGTCTTCTGTTTCTCCAAAATATTCTTCAAAGTGTCCTCCACTATCGGAGGAAGCTGGGGTGTCGGGGTAGATATCTGTGCTGCAACAGCACTGGATAAATTAGACAGCTTCGCAGTAGCTGTCTGCATCCAGTTGTGAGTCTACTGGTGCAACAGCACTGATGGTGCTGGTAGGTCTACTGGTGCTGCTGGAGCTATCTCCATCAGCAAATCAAATGGAAGGTCACCAACGGCTGCTATCTTGGTGACCTCTCTCCTCAGTTTGTCCACTGATTTCTTGGATGCCTGGGATTTTCTCATCTTCTTTACCTGCTTTCCAAGCTCCTCAATCACTCCTCCATGTTCCACCAAAGTGTCCATGATGGTATTCTGTTTCTCCAAAATATTCTTCAAAGTGTCCTCCACTGTCGGAGGAAGCTGGGGTGTCGGGGTAGATATCTGTGCTACAACAGCACTGGATAAATTAGACAGCTTTGCAGTAGTTGTCTGCATCCAGTTGTGAGTCCCGCCAGTGTCTGGGAAACTCGCAGCGCAGTGAGTGAATGAGCAGATATAGGCACCGGCCTTAGAGTAGAAGTGGAGGGAACTGATGCTGAAGTCCTTGAAGATGGAGGTGGAGGCATGGCAACTGTACTGGTGGAAGGCCCTGCTGCAGTGGAAGGCATATCAGTTGAATCTGTAGCTACCACCAAAGTCTCATCAGACTGGCCCACGGTAGTAGTTGGCTGACCCTTATTCTTCGGGTTCCTCGGGTCCCTCAGAGAATACCAAGTGAAGCGATTCTTTGCCCGAAACTTCGTGTCAAAGCTCTTCGACTCCAACCCCCCCCCCCATCCGTAAGGTACTCAGTGATCGTGTTGGGATATGGGTAGGATCTTTCACCTTGTGTGGGAACCAAGGACATGTTGACCGACATCACGGCACCCACATTGATGGGGTACCGGACCATGATCGAGGCGACTAGCACTGCTCGTAGGATCGGTAGAATTGTTTCATCCTGGCATGGTTCTATTCTACTACACACAAATGTCTACCATCCATTTGCCTCAAAATTTAGTGTGTTCCGCTGAATAGGAACCCCTGTTGTGATCCATGGTGGTGGTGGTCCCGGAGCTACCAGAATATCAGCTAGCCATGGGCGAGCTGCATCTCCATGGCCAGCTTTTCCAAGTATTGCACTGGCTACACATCCTCCAACTCTAAGTATGTGTTCAGGGTGCTCTGGTCAAACCTCACTTTCAAGTTCCTCACTTTCTTCACTTTGGTCCCTTCTTGATATGCGCCACATTGGCGTAAAATTTCCGGACCAAGTGCTCGTCGGCATCCACCACACTTTGAGTGGACCATGTCCACCCTTTTCTCTCCCGAAATTGTTTTGATACATTTGGGTTGTATCTATCCAGATCTTTCAACAAAAACTGTCGCTCAAGAGTGAGCGATCTCTAGGGCCACCACTCTCAGAACCTGTTGAATGCAGTCAGGCTCACAAACCTATCTTCCCAAACTTCATTTTTCTTCGATCTCCCAAGGCCTGCAACTCTGATATCCCCCCCCCCCCCGGCCATCATCAAGGATATCATTCCCATCTATTGTAGTAGCTGGTGCATTGAGGGCATGTGTAGATGAGGGCTCTGAACCCTGACGATCATCTTCCGAACCCTTGGAAGTGCTCTCTGAGGTGGAAGGTTCATCTCTAAGTTGATATCTCCCATGAAGTTGATGTGGCTATGATTGAGCATCAGGATGCTCTTCCACAGAATTGCCCTATGATGTTTCCCTAGACGGGACATATGAACTTGATTCAGAGGGCTCTGCAGCTCTACCTCACCCGGCAGTTGCCTTTTTGGATATAACTTTTTGAATAGCGAGTGGTAAGTTACTCTTGCCTCAGGAGGGTTCACCCCTCCCCTTTTGATGTATCACCACGTCCACGAGTGTGGCTATGGATGGGGTTATACGGACTGCACAATTTGAAAGTGCGACTGCAGTGATGATTCTGCGGTTCGCAAAATTTTGAGTGCGACCGCACATCTGAAGTGCGGTCCGCACAATTTTGGGTGCAGCCGCATATTGGAACTTCAAAAATGACAACTCTCTGAAGACAGAGAATTTCTTGATCTGCAGTCGCACACACTTTTCTGCGGCCGCGGTTGAATTTCTGCGTAGCACACAATTTCAAGTGTGAATCGCACTATCATGCTACACCATGTGACCTATCCTACAGATCTGCGGACTGCACAATTCCTTGTCCGGCCGCACAATTCAAAATTCATCAGGCAGAAAACTTAGGATTTCAATTTTTACACACAAATTTGGCATGGTAGTAGAAATTAACAGTATCAAGAAAATACCCATCCCCCATATAGAAAATAGGAGTTTACCCAACACAAATTACAATCCACATGGTTATGAATTTGACAATTGGTCTAAAATGAATAACTAAACAAATTATAAACTAAATTAAGGAAATTGAAAAATTCTAAGGATGATTTGATCAGACCAGTGATGAAGTGGTGTTAAGGAGTGATCAAAGATGATGATTTAAGAGGCAAATGAGTGATTCAGTTGAGTGCAATATTTGTGTCGTTTTTTTAATTCTCAGAGAGTGTAAAGTTCAAACAGTAAAGTGAAGGCTACTATTTATACTTAACGGGTTGGGCAAGAGTTCAAGAGATGAGTGCGGCCGCAAAAATCCCTTATGTAGTCCACACTCTTTTACCTGTTATACATTTACCCTTTGATGATTTTGCGGTCCGCACAATTATGTGTACGACTGCAAATTTTGGTGTGGACCGCATATTTCCTTGTGCAGTTGTACATTGGCCATTTCTCTGATAGGTAAACTTCAGAGATTGTTTTTTTGATTTCCAATTGTGTGGTCGCAGATCCCTTCTACTGTGGCATTCCAAATTGTGCGGTCCGCACTTTTTCCATACTTAGCCAATTTTTCTAAGCCCAGTCCCTAAAAAGCACACTTATTTCTACACACACTTCAAAACCTTTTAGCACAAAATAATACCTATCTAAAGAAGAAGAAAAATAAAAAGAAACGTGTGTTGCCTCCAAAGAAGCGCCTGATTTAACGTCGCAGCACGACGCATATTACCATCACTTCAAATGAATCACTCCCACCAGGTGGCGATCATCATGTTGTCCCAAATAATGCTTCACCCGGTGACCCTTGACTCGGAATACCTCACCACTTTTCTTTTTCAATTCCAATGCACCAAAGGGTGTCACAACCAAAATTTCAAAAGGACCACTCCATTTGGATTTCAGCTTTCCAGGAAACATCCTCAATCGTGAGCTGAACAACTAAACAAGATCACCTACCTTGAATTCCTTGTTTCGGATGTATTTGTCATGAATGTACTTCAGTCTTTATTTGTACTAGGATGAACTTTCATATTAAATGGTACTGAAAATCATCTAGTTCATTCAAGTGTGCAACCCGCAAGGTGGCATCCCAATCAAGGTTTCTTCAAAGCCCACATGGCCTTGTGCTCAAGTTATACCGAAAGATGACAAGCTTTTTCAAACACCAACTAGTAAGGAGACATCCCGATAGGCGTTTTGAAAGAAGTCCGATAAGCCCACAGTGCATCATCAATCTTCTTTGACCAATCTGTCCGGTTAGCATTCACTGACTTGGATAAAATACTCTTGATCTCCTGGTTGGAGACTTACACTTGTCTGCTTGCTTGAGGGTGATAGGGAGTCGTGACTTTATGAGTGACACCATACTTGCTAAGCAAGGTGTCAAAAGATTTGTTGCAAAAATGCGACCCCCCCATCGCCTATGATAGCCCATGGAGTACCAGATCTTTTTTCAAAAATGCCACCACACTTCTTGATTCTTTGTTGGGTAGAGCAATGGACTCAACCTATTTTGACCCATAATTACCAAAAAGTAGGTGTTTCCACAAGAGTTACAAAATGTCTCATGAAATAAATACCCCACACATCAAAAATATCAATCTCCAAGATGGTGGTAAGGGGCATTTCATTTTTCTTTGAGATTCCACCGGCCCTTTGACATTCATTACAACGCTTGACTAGATCATTTGCATCCTTATAAAGAGTAGGCTAATAGAATCCACAGCTTAACACTTTGGTCGTTGTTCTTTCTCCACCATGGTGACTACCATATGGTGAAGAATGACAAGCCCCAAGAATTTCAACTTGTTCCTCCTCTGGGACACATCTTCTAATCATGCCATCAGTACAAATCTGGAAGAGGTACGGTTCATCCCAATAATAGTCTTGACAATCCCGTTTGAGCTTCTTCCTTTGATTTGAAGAGAACTCATCTAGGATAATACCACTCACAAGATAATTTGCTAGATCAGCGAACCATGGAATATCAGTAATTGAAATGGCTAGGAGTTGCTCATCGAGGAAGAAGTCATTGATTTCAAGGTCATCATGTGGCCTCCCCTCCTCCTCCAAACGAGACAAGTGGCCTGCCACTTGATTTTCACTTCCTTTTCGGTCTTGGATGTCTATATCGAACTCTTGCAATAAAAGAACACATCTCATCAAACGAGCCATTGAATCTTTCTTGCTCATAAGGTACCGAAGGGCCACATGATCTGTGTGGTCAATCACTTTTGTACCCATCAAGTACGGGGGGAACTTCTCCACAGCAAAAATAATAGCAAGGAGCAATTTTTCAGTCACAGTGTAATTGACTTGGGCATCATTCATGGTCTTACTAGCATAGTAGACCGGATGAAAGATCTTGTTACTACGTTTCCCCAAAACTGCTCCAACTGCCACATCACTAGCATCACACATGAGCTCAAAAGGCATTCTCTAATTCGGGGCGGTGATAATAGGAGTCGTTGTCAACTTGAACTTGAGAAATTAAAATGCTCTCATACAATCATCATTGAAGTGAATTTAGTATCTTTATCCAAAAGCTTGCACATGGGTTCACCACTTTGAAAAAATCCTTGATGAAACTCCGGTAGAACCCCGCATGACCCAGGAAACTCCTCACTCCCTTCACGGATGTTGGAGGTGGAAGTTTAGAAATCACCTCTATTTTCGCCTTGTCGACCTCAATCCCCTTCTTTGAAATCTTGTGGCCAAGGACAATACCCTCCTCGACCACGAAATGGCATTTCTCCCAATTCAACACCAAGTTTATTTTTTCACACCTTGCCAATACCTTTTCCAAATTTTCCAAGCAATCATCAAAGGAATCACCGACTACCAAAAATTCATCCATGAAGACTTCAAGGTAGTCATCTACAATATCCGTAAAGATCTCCATCATACACCGTTGGAAAGTTGCCGGTGCATTGCATAAGCCGAATGGCATCCTCTTGAAAGCGAAAGTGTCATAGGAAAAAGTGAAAGTTGTTTTCTCTTGATCTTTTGGGGGAATAAGGATTTGATTGTAGCCTGAATACCCATCTAGAAAGAAATAGATGCCCGGCCGGCCAATCGATCAAGTATTTGGTCAAGAACGGGAAGTGGGAAATGGTCTTTCCTTGTGATTTTGTTTAGCTTCTGATAGTCCATCAACACTCGCCATCCAGTCATCGTTCTTGTTGGAATCAACTCATTTTTATTGTTGGTGACCACAGTTATGCCCCCTTTTTCGGAACAAATTGCACCGAAGAAGTCCACAAACTTTCAGAAATGGTGTAGACAACCCCGGCATCCAACCACTTTATGATCTCCATTTTGACCACCTCTTTCATTGCTTCATTTAGTCTCCTTTTATGTTCAATGGAGGCTTTGGCATCCTCCTCCATATTAATCTTGTGCATGCAAAATGCGGGGCTTATTCCTAGAATATCCACCAATGTCCATCCAATAGCTTTCTTCCTCTTTTGTAACACCGCCAATGTAGAGTCTACCTGCACGTTAGCCAAACAAGAGGAAATAATAACTGGTAAAGTAGAACAAGGGCCAAAGAATTCATACATGCGATGCGGAGGCAATGGCTTCAACTCCAAAATGGGAGGCTCCTCGATTGAGGGCTTTGTTGATGGAGTCTTCCAATTTTCAAGATCCAAAGACAATTTGCGGGGTTTATAAGTGTACGACCCTATTCCTTGCAATGAGATCACACATTCCACAAAGCCATCCATCTCATCATCATCAAGGTTAAGCAATACGGCCTCTAATGTATCATCAACATTCATCGTGGCACTAGTATCATCAATAATCACATTGGTCACTAAATCCACGAACGAACACACTTCATTGCTATTGGTTGCCTCATAGATTTGCACACGTGGAACACCACATTTTCATCACCCACCCAGAAAGTGACTTCACCGGCTTCCACATAAATAAGAGCCTTCCCCGTAGCAAGGAAAGGACTACCAAGAATAATCGGCACCTCATACTCCACTTCACAATCAAGAATCACAAAATCCACCGGGAGAATGAACGTGTCGACTCGAACCAATACATCTTCAATCACCCCCAACGATCTCTTCATTGTACGGTTGGCCATATGTAATCTCATAGATGTGGGTCTTGGTCGCCCAATTCCCAATGTCTTGAAAACCGAATAGGGCATCCAGTTGATACTCGCCCCAAGATCACAAAGAGCGTTTACAAATTTGGCACTTCCAATGGTACAAGGATTAGTAAAATCATCGGGATCTTCCATCTTTGGAGCTATCAAATGCACAATTGCACTCACTTGGTGAGTGACTTTGATAGTTTCAAAATTCAAATCTCTTCTTTGTCGCCAATTCTTTCATAAACTTAGCATATCCGGGCATTTGCTCCAAAGATTCAACCAAAGGCACATTTATAGAGAGACTCTTCATCATATCAATGAACTTCTTGAATTGATTCTCGCCATTTTTCTTGTCAAGCCTTTGAAGGTAGGGAGGAGGTGGATTAGAAAATGGTTCCTTAGCTCTTTTCACTACCGGTTTCGGTATGTCAATCACATGATCCCTAGACGGGTTCACATCCTCTTGAGTCTCTTCCACTGTGTCATCAATATCAATCCGCACTTCATCATTTTCTTGCACAATATTTTGCGGGATCTCCTCTTCTTCTACCACTTGCTCATCATCTACAAGTTGCCTTTGACTTGAGGTAGGTTCACTCCCACCTTTTCCACTTATTATAGTCACGTCCATGGAAAGAACAGTAGTGTTCCCACCCTTTGGGTTCACCACCGCATCACTTGGTAGTGCCTCTTTAGGATGCGAATTCAAAGCTTGAGAGATTTGACCCATTTTCACTTCTAAGTTACAGATTGATGTATTGTGTGAAGCAAGTTGGGCATCAAAATCGGCATTCTTCTCCATCATTTGCTTGAACATGTTTCCAATATGACCCATTTCATTGTTGGAGGAACTAGGACCATGAGAAGGATAAAGAGGTAGGTTTCTTGGTTGTTGGTATTTCGAGGGCCTTTGAAAACCCGACTCCCGATTTCCTTGATTGTTGTTCCACCCTCCTTGGTTGTTGCCTCCCCAATTGCCTTGATTGTTATTATTTTGCCAATTCCTTTGGTTGTTGCTTCCATTCCAATTGCCTTGATTATTCCCACCATTCCAATTACCTTGGTTGCTAGAATTCCAATTGCCTTGACTGTTTGAAGATTTCCATTGTTGTTGACTAGGGAGTTGATAGTTGTTTCTTTGACCTTGAAAGTTGTTCAAATATTGTAACTCTTCATCTTGATCATTGTAAGAATCTCCTTGATCATACCCACTATCATCTTGCACAAAATTGTCTCCTCTTTGTTGCACTTGTGGATTTCTTGTTCTTCTCTTATTTACCATCATATTAACGACCTCCATGGCATTGAATTGCCTTGGGTTTTGCACTTGTTAAAGTTGAGCCTTTGCCAATTGATTCATGGTGGTTGTCAACTCGGCTATGGCTTGCCCATGGTCATGTAACTCTTTGTGAAGAAAAATCACATTTGGATCACCTTGTGTAACATTAGCTCTAGATTTCCATGTAGATGAAGTATCCACCATCTCATCTAAAATGTCACACGCCTACGCATAAGGCGTAGTCATGAAGTTCTCACTGGCAAGTTGATTCACTACATATTGGTTAGTGGTATTGATCCCCCGATAGAAATTTTGTTGAATCATATCCTCTGTCATATCATTGTTGGGGCACTCTTTCACCATTGTTCTATATCTTTCCCATATCTCGTGTAGCGGTTCATTAGGCTCTTGTTTGAATGCTAGAATTTCATCCCGGAGAATAGCCATGTTCCCGGGAGAGAAGTACTTTGAAATGAATTTCTCTGCAAGTTCATCCCACGTCCGAATGGAATGATTTGGAAAATATTCTAACCAATCTAAAGCTTCCCCCTATAGAGATAAGGGGAAAAACCTTAGCCTCAAAGCATCCTCGGAGACATTTGTTTGTTTGCTTCCCCAACACGTATCAACAAACCCCTTCAAATGTTTATATGACTTTTGACCCGGTGCACCGGTGAAGAACCCTCATTGCTCGAGCAAAGTGAGCATCACGTTGGTTATTTGAAAGTTTCCTGCCCTAATACGGGGTGGGACTATAGAACTTGCATACCCTTCATTCGGCAACACCCGGTGTGGAGCCGCTCGTGGTGGAGGTGGGGGTACAACGTAAACATTGTCATGAGGCGGTCGGCCTCGTCTATTGGCTTGAAGTTCAAGACGAACCTCATCCATTGCATCATCATCAACGTCCATATCCCCCACGTTTATGTTTCCGAGATCGTTATTTGCCATGATTGCACTTACAATACTCACAAGTTAGTAACAAGGAAGTAAAATGAGACAATTCACACACAAAACCAAATATATAGCTAAATTCGTTATTAGCTCCCCAGCAACGGCCCCAAAAATAGATCTCATCCAAGCCACACCTCTATTTGAAGTTGTGAAACCATCGGATCAATAATAGTACCCAACAAGGAGTCGGGGTCGATTTTCCACATGGAGATATGAATGGGACTTAGGAGTATATGTTTGAGTGAATAATCTTGAATTACCTCGAATTTCATTTCCACAAAAGTTGGTTTGTTTTTAAATCTATTTTAAACTAAGAATGATAACTAAGAAGTAAAACTAGCAAATTGTTTTTTGTTTATTTTTCAAATGGTAAAAAATCCTAGGGCTATGACCTTCACCTTGGTGTTTGCTTAATGGGTTGTAAGATTTAAAGCTTGTTTTCTTGGTCAGGGTATATTATAGTTATCGACACTCAAATACCCACTCAATGCCTCTCGGTCAGAGAGTGATTTTTCCCAATTTTGCTTTCTCAAGTCCAAATGGGTATTGAACAAAATAGTTGATAAAACGCGCAAGTCGGGTTTTACTATCTCTAGATTCAACTCTTTAATTGGGACTATCAATCTCTTTATTCACCCTAATTTCTTGTTAGCCAAGTTTTCCTAGACTAAGTCTCTCTTTCTTAAGTAGAGACCAAGTCAAATAGGCATAAAGTAATGTTTGCAACCATTAATTCCTCAACTAAAAGAAAGAACAAGGCTAAATAATAAACACTCAACCATAAACAATCAATAAATCAAACACTCATTAGGTTTACACACTAAGGTTGGGTCACAACCCTAGTAAAAATCTAGCTACTCATAGTGGGTGTAGAAGAAAACAAAGAAGAAAAGATGATAAAACTCATAATGAAAGATTAAAATATAAAAACCAATGTTAAATCACCAAAATAAGCTAAATTTTCCTAAAGAAGCAAAGGAAAATGGCTACAGCTCTTTGAATATTCACAACTTGACCTAATTTCATGAAACTATTCTATTTATACAAAGCTAGAATTTTCAAACAAAAATGCCCTTTCGGAGGTTTTACGACCGTGCAATTCCATGTGTGGTCCGCACTTTGCTTCAGTCTTGACAGGATTTGAATCTGCGGCCGCACAATTCTGAATCACGGGCGCATCTCTCATATTCTGCGGTCCGCACATTTTCGGGTGCGGTCGCACAGGGCTTTTCTGCAGACCGCACATTTCTGAGTGCGACCGCATAGCTGACTTATGCGGTCGCACAATAATTGTGTGGTCCACACGTCCTTTGATCTTGGAATGATAAATCTCTGAAATTCTGATCCTGCTTAGCTTCTGCAGCCGCACTTTGCATTTTGACTCTAATAAACTTTCCTTCACAATCTGCAGTCCGCACTTTGAGCTTTTGTGCCTGATTTTGTCCTTGAGTTCAAATCACTCCTTCTTGAGTTGGATTTCATCTTAGTAGCTCATTTTCCAATTACTCCTACAATTAAGCATATTTCATCAGCTTTGGGGATTACAATTAAACGCTTTTGGACTAAAAAGAAAGTTAGACGCTAATAAGTAGTCAAAATCCCCACTTATCAAGACCCCAAAGCATCAAGTTACGCGCCAAATTTGCACGTTATAGCTTCAAGAAAGTCCAATTGTACATAAAATCCTTTCAAGGCCCACTGGTCCAGTGCTTAGGATCATCAAAAGCTAATTATGTCATAAGAGAAGTCCATGAAGGGATATGCAGCAACCACTCAGGTGAAGATTTTTTTGTGTTAAAAATTAGTTCGAGCAGGATATTACTGGCCTCGTATAGAGCAAGATGCCAAAGACTTCGTATGAAAATGTGATAAGTGCCAATGTTATTCACCACTAGTACATCAACCAGCAGGACCCCTAGATTCGGTTATGTCCCCGTGGACATTCATGAAATGGGGGATGGACGTCGTTGGACCACTACCACCGGCTCCTGAAAAGGTAAGATTTATTTTAATTTTAACTAACTATTTTTCTAAGTGTGTGGAAGCAGGTCCTTATCAGAAGATCGGAGAATGCAAAGTGGTCGACTTCCTGTGGAAAATATAATTTCCAGATTTGGAATACCAAAAAAGATTGCATACGACAATGGGTCGCAGTTCATTGGCACAAAAGTTACAAAGTTCCTTGAAGACTTGAAGATAAAGAGGATTACCTCTTCACCTTTTCATCTGAGCGCAAATGGTCAAGCGGAGTCAACAAACAAAGCAATTATTCAAAACCTCAAGAAAAGGTTGGAGGCAACCAAAGGCAGTTGGACCGAAGAATTACCTGGGAATCTATGGGCCTACTGAACAACGGCCAAATCAAGCACAGGAGAAACCCCATTTTCCCTTGTATACAGTGTTGAAGCTTTGATACCGGTGGAAATAGGGGAACCAACTTTAAGGTATTTTTATGCGAACGAAGAATCAAACAACGAAGCAATGTTAATCAACTTGGAGCTGCTCAAGGAACGCAGGACTTGGCGCATATCAGAATGGTGGCTCAAAAGCAAAGAATAGAGTGATATTATAATCGAAGATCCAACCTCCGATACTTCAAAGTAGGAGACTTGGTCTTGAGGAAGGTAACTCAAAACATCCAAGAACTCACCGCGGGCAAGTTAGTCCCAACATAGGAAGGCCCTTACCGGGTTTCAGCTATCACTGAGAAAGGAGCATACGAGTTGGAGAACCAAAATGAAGAAAAGTTGACCAACAACTAGAACGTGCTCACCTAAAAAGATATTACTGATGACGAACAACAGTCAAACGGAAAGTATACGTTGCACTCTTTTTCCCTTCGTTCAGTTTTTGTCCCAATTGGGTTTTTCTAGCAAGGTTTTTAATGAGGCAGTGTCGGAAAGCATACTACAAAGACAACAGTGGTAAGACCGTTGATAACAAGTCAAACAAGCAAGTTTCCACTCAGGGATGATTAGAAAATCTTTTCTTCAATAGCAAATTCCCACTAGGAAGTTAAGTTTCTACCGAACGGGGGTTACTCGATCATTCACGAGCACAAACCACTAGAGAACTATTAGGTATTCTTTCGCACGATAGCATGGGTTCCTAATGGGAAACAAGATATATTTCCAAGTGAAGGATTACCTAGCAATTCACTGGTGGGATCTTCGAAGATACAAGACTTCCAGTGTTCCAATTTGCATTCTTCACATTCGAACACTGGGAGGATGATATGAGGTTACTGAAACACTAAATTCCAGGCAACACTAAACGCCATGTCATCCGGGGAATGAATATCCGAAATAGAATACATCATCGGGACTGGGGACTGCGCAGCCAGCACCGAAGAAACAAGTTGTACAAGATAGCCACAAGTCATGGAATTTTTTGCATAGCAAAATGCTTATGTACTTTCAAAAATAGAAGGAACTAAATGAAATGAAATCCTATTGTTTTTATCTTGTTTCTTGTCTGAACGATGATTAATTTTACCATTTGAAAGTTAAACAAGTACTTCAAATGTTTGTGACGTAATGAACATGAGACGTCTTCTTCAAGAGCACCGTAAACATAAGAGGGCCTCTCTTATAAAAATCCTTACATTAAAGGTTGGTTCCGGAAGAATCAATGCTCGGAATCCATAATGCCATCGGGAAAAAATACACCTGAAGTCGCATACGAAAATGATGCAAAAAGCAAACATGTGCAAATACTTATTGAAACCCTCATGTAAAAGGGATAATTCTCGGAACCGAAATGCTTCGAAGAAAAAGCATCCGAGATTACAGATAATAAAGCGCGAACAGAACGACATGCACAAGAACTTGAGCAAGTACGAAAGTTAAAGACTCGCATGAATATTAAAATGAAAGTAAGACTCAAACGATACTTGAGCAAAAAAATATGTTTTTATTTACAAGAATGTGCCAAGAGAAATACAAATCGGGAAAAGGCAAGTAAATCTAAACTGCAGCATCTCCGGAACCAGGAGGAAGAGAAGTATTTGCATTCCCGAGAGTAGTAGATAGTTCCACTGATGGCTCAACATTTTCCCCACCTTGGTCTTCGGAATCATCACCTTCCGATCCCTCTTTAGTTTCAGAAAACTCAGAACCGGAAACAGAAGAACAATAGTGTCAGACTGCACCAGGAGTCCACTTTTTGCAGCCAACTCAAGCTCTCGGGCCATATCAATTTCGGCATCAATGTCAATGATACCAGTTTTGGCCTCTTCCAAGGTTTTTATCCTCATGCTATACATGGAATAAGTTTTTTCAACGATGAGGGAATTCGCTCGGCGCTTGAGTTCTTCTTTAAGTTTCACCACCTCGGCGGAATGGTTTTCCCGGTCAAACCTAGCAGATTTAAGACCGACATTGAGCTCGCGGACAGTTGAATGATAAAGCCTATTATGCTCAATAGTTTTCCTATATTTCTCTTCCAACTATGCATGTTTCACTCCCGCAGCAGCAAGCTCTTCATTTTGGAGTTCAAGGTCACTTCCAATTAATTACTCTCTCAGCGGAGGCAGTCTCACGGTAGGTTGCAGCAAGAATGGGGCATTCTGGACTTCTGCCCATTTAGCCTTGGCTTCATCAAATCTAACCCTTAGTGGCCTAATTTCTTGGCTAAGGGTTACCACTTCTTGCTCACTTTTCTGCATACGAGCCTCCAAAACAATAGTTTCGGTGGCCTTGGCTTCCAATTCCGAGAGGTGGAAAACAGTCTAGTCCCATTCCGCCAAAAGTTGATCCCGTTCAGAAGTAAGTTCTTCCTTCTCACGAATCAGTGGACTTTGAAGGCCCTCAGAAGCAAGAAATTGGCCTATACAACAAGAAGAGGTAAAACTTAGAGTACATTTGTTCAAAAGTAGAAGAAATAATAGGTGAAGAAAGGAACGTATCGTCGCAGCATTATGCATGGAATTGTTTAACAAACACTCTCCCATGAGAGTCTGAAGTTTTTCCAATCCTTCGCTTCAGATAGTTTGCAAGCTCCACCAGCCAAGAAAGAATATTGCACCCCGTAGAGACTGAAAGGGTAACACTCATACTCCTTTGTGGATCTTCAGAAAGGGCGACATAATTTTGCCCCAAATTCCCATGAACTGGGGACTATGGAGGAGGGGCACCTTCTTCATGGTCAGACGCGGCTGATGGAGATGATGTAGCAATCGCTGTTGGAAGAGTGGATGAAGATGGAAATGATGTAGCAGTTGTTGGTGATGGTGAAGGTGGAGATGAAGCTGATGGAGTTGAAGAGTGAGAAGCAGCTGCATCAAATATAGTGCCGGTTGTTTGGTGCTCGTCAACCAAAGATGGCATAGACACGATACTCAGCCTTGCAGTACTAGTTACAGCAATTGGGGCTCGAGAGCGGGAGTTGGCATTTTCCACCAAATCAAATTCTCCCCAAAGTGCTGAGACGTCATCTTCAGTTGTTGTAACTATCTCAACAGGTAGAGCATCTTGTTGAGATGATGAGGATCATATCCTTCTTTGTAAACAAGCTCCCTCATCACTAGCTTCTTCATCATTGTCGATCGTCACAGTGTCTATGACCCGCCCGGAAGGAGGACCACTCACCATCGCCACAGGAGATGACTCGAGGGCATAAACCTTGCCCTCTTATTTTTTTCCCCTGCTGTAGAGGAACGTCTTCTTTTTAGTTGCTTGTTCTCTGGCTGGGGACTCCGTGAAGAAAAGTTTGTGCCTGAAGCAGGCCCGGAGACGTTTGTTCAAGTAAGTGCCTCCTGAAGCAGTCTAGCCGCATTAGCAAGGTCAGCCAAAGCATCCTCCTGAGGGACATCAACTGAGCCCGCAGGTAGACCTAGTTTTGTGAACAAGTCAGAAGGGTTCAACCAAGTTCTTCATATACAAAAAGTGGAAACAAGGTAAATTAAAGTTACCATATTTTTTGGTCTTCCACCCGTATTTAATGGATAGCTCTTTCCACAAACGGGTTTCGGGCATTGTGATGTCCAAGATATTCGTAACCCACTGGTCCAAGCCCTCTATCACCAGTGGGATCTATCGAGTTGCTGAAACAAATAAATATTGAAGGATCAATACAAACATGACAGAATATTTAGTAAGGAGAGGTGTATTAAAGAGAACTTACGAGAGTGGTTCCAAGCAACCGGAAAGAATGAAGTCGTTGTTGGAACAATGTCACTGGTGGCAACTGCAACGAATCGTTCCATCCACCCACTGTCGTTGTCGTCTCCATGCTAAATAGAAAAGCATGGTGGCCACGCTTGCAAAGTTTTATCATTCCCCCGCGGAAGATTTTGGGGTAATAAAGATTCATCATATGAGCTAGGGTTTGCTCCTCTCCCATTTCTAAGCACAAGCACCGAAGGCAGGCGATCATCCTCCACATTGAAGGACTTACCTGTTTCAAACACACCTGGTAGCATAGGTAAAACCCCGCAATCACGGAATCAAGCTTTCTGCTCAAAGAAAACACACCCAAAGTAAAGGGATACATGAAGAAATATGTAAAACCTTCCCTGGGAAGGGTCACTCGCTCCGATAAATCAGGAGCAATAATATCTAACTAAGGGCGGCGCTTCACAGCAGAAATACTGGAAGGGAAAATAGAAGAAAGGTACCTACTAACAGCCCATGTGCGAGGGTTAATAGTAGGAAATTTCTAACTAAGGGTTAACAGTAGGAAATTTCTTCTATGTGCTCAAAGAAAACGCACTCAAAGTAAAGGGATACATGAAGAAATATGTAAAACCTTCCCTGGGAAGGGTCACTCGCTCCGATAAATCAGGAGCAATAATATCTAACTAAGGGCAGCGGCAGTCTTCTTTCACAGCAGGAATACTGCAAGGGCGAATAGAAGAAAGGTACCTACTAACAGCCCATGTGTGAGGGTTAACGGTAGGAAATTTCTCTTCAAAATCCTTTGAAATACTGAGCCTTCTTAGGATGATAGAACCCGTTATTGGAGGAACGGAATCCTCGGTTTTGTTCTTGCCTTTTGAAGAACTAGCATGTTTGGAAGAGGAAGCCATTGTAGTAGAAGGAAGGAAAATTTCTGGTTCGAAGAAGATCAGAGGAAAGTTGGGGAATAAAAGATGCAAATTAAAAGTTTGAGAGATTATGAAGTACATAAGAGAAGGATGATGAGTATAAGTAAAATTTTGGCGGCTAAATTCATGGCCATGATTACCTCGATAATTGGTAAAGTTATGTTGAATCGTGGGATGACGCATGTTCAGGGCATTAAATGCGGAGAGACGTGCATCTATTCAACTGTTAGAGAACTTTAGAGGGAGTTATAGTAATTCCCTCCAAAAAGGTGCTTTCTACCAACTTCCCAGTAATTTAAGATTATGTCATCGGAAAGCAGGGGGACTATCTGTATATGGAAAAATACGACATGACATGTGGCCGCTTAAAGGAAGGACACGTGGAACACAAGATGGGAATTGTCACCGAACACAGCTATTTCACTTGTAACAGGAAGGACTAACGATCATAAAGGAGTATTAAATGTTTTGCGCCTGGTAACATTTAATACCGAATATTTTGCATCATTAAGGATGATGTCCCATTACAAGGAATTTGGCATTTATGACCAACGTTACATTTTTATCAATGCCCTCATAATTGATATTAAAGAAGAGCAAGATCTTAGGTCTTCCTTCCCTAGACATAGTTATAAATAGAGAGTTCAGTTATCATTGTAAAGGACACGAATTTACTGGCTAACTTACACCACATTCTATACACCATTTTTAATACAATTTTACTTTCTCGCTTTTGATCGTAGCATTGTTGTGCTCGGAAACCATGTTCCCGGATTCATCAGCTCTGCCATTCTATTTACATTCTAAGGCTAAGTATTTTATATTTCATCAGTTATTTCATTACTTTTTAGATCAAATTAATTCATTTATCCAGAAACCACGAACAAATTCAACTATACCGTTTTTCAGGTAAACAGAATTGTCTATCTGTTTACTAGCTAAGTTAGAATTTGAGTGATAATATGTTTCACGCTCTCAAATTTGAGTGAAAAATACTCACTTTGCCATATACACACTTCCGCCGAGATGAAGTGTTTATCTGGTCACTAGCTAAGTTAGAATGTCTAACTTACAAATCATGCCAACTTTAAGGGGCTATTGCCATTTATATTACAGAAGTTTATCAATTTTGCACATGTATCTTTAATGTCATGTATAACCTAGACAAGTGAAATCACTCAATACTTAATGTCATAACTAACTTGTCACGTGCCCAATTTGAAAATTAAAAGAAAATTTTATTGATGGAAAAAATATTAGGTAAAAGATACAAAATTAATTACGAAGTACCGAGTGATTTAAAAAATATGCTCCTCTCCATCAGACAATTTGGATAACTACCTAATTATCAAGTTGGTTGCAATGATCAATTGGTTGGTTTTGTTCAAAACAAAACTTGTTCAACATAAAATTGTATTAAATGTATGACAAACTACACTTATAAAAATAATTGAGTTACTCAACAAATAGAAGAAAAGAGCACATAGGTTCCTTTGCTGTAACAATCATTTTTTATTTTATTAAACGGAGATGTAAGCTTCAAAATGAACTATAAGCATAATGGAATTTGTTCGCTTTTAGACCGCGTCAAAAACTAATTACATTGGGTAGCCGAGAAAGCGTATAAAATTTATATAATATTTGTATATAACATACAGAATGTATATATACACAAAAAATATACATTTTTGACTATTATTTCGAGAGCGGTCATTTTCCCTGCTCTTAATTATCCTTTCCATAATGAACATTACATTTTCAATTACAACTTCTGTAATTTGTGATTGTGTTAAAGCAGAACAAAACATTCAATTTGAAAAAAATAAATTTATGACAATCGACTTAAGGATTAATACTAACTCCCATTTTAACTACGTTTAATATCATCTTAGAACGTTTTTTACCTTCCCAGCCGTTGAAAGACTGAGCGAGAACGGTAAGGTGTTTAGACATGAAAGGAAGGAAGACGGGACAGAAAATAAAAGGAAAATCAAGAACAGCAATTTTCCTTTATTTGTATGGTACAAGGGACAGGAATGGAAAAATTGGCAACCTTTTCCTTTCACATGCAGTAAAATTAGGCCAAAGAAGCAATCTCCCTTGCTATCTCTCCCCTATTCTGCTAGTCATATGTAGTAAACTATATATGACTGTATTTCCTAGTTCATTTTACAAAAAGATATTTGAAGTCCCCTTTCTTTTTCTTTTCTTTTTTTTCCTATCAAGATACACTATAGAACAAAAATGTTTTTAAGATATATCAGCAATTTAGGATACAAGTCTTTGCCTCATCCATTTAGTAGCTGACCACTTCTCTCCTGAGAGTACTTCACATCCTCCATGTAAACTCTCAGGGTCAGATTGTCCATCAAGCCCCTGAATTAAAAAGAAAACAGATACCATCAATCAATCATCACTAAATGGAACATATGGTTTCAGACGAAAAAAGAACTTCATATATATAGAAACTAAAGCACTTCATGTCCTGAATTTAGTTAGTGACATGCACAAGTGTCTCGAGGACACACCTGATGTCCATTTTCTGAGATTCCGTCTTTTCTTCCTTTTTCCTGATGAAGAAATTTTCTGATGAAGGAATTTTCTATTTATGCTGGGGGATCAGCGATCAAGGAAGGCCCGGGGATGGGGAGAGGAGATAGTGAGAATTGAACCCCCACGACATACCTATCGTATAAGAAACTTACACCTGTACTTTTTTTTCCGGGAACTAGGGAGATGCTATTGGGCTAAGTGATTATGTGGAGTCAACCATTTTACATACAAACATGAAAAATATATGTTTGTAAGCTTGTAGGACTTAAAAGCACGTATGTTAATAAAATTCTCAGTTAAATTTTTAATAGCTCACGGTTTGGCTATAGACAACCAAAGTAACCTATGGCATAAGCTTTTATTAGTTCATTACATTTATAAAGATTTAGTAACCCTGTCTCCTTCAATCAAAGATTAGTAACCTATCTGTATCCGGCAAATAAATGAAATAATAGTCTCATATCCCCTCATGTCAAGATGATGCATAAAGGAACTAGATTCAAGTAAAGAGACTTTTGCTCGAATACTGGACATGTGACAGACTACGGATAACAAGTCAAACAACTAAAAGGATATGCAGTTATTAAAATCTTAAAAGCAACTACGCCAACATTTGCAGAGTATTTTATAGATCAAATCTTTGTGAAAGGTCCAGCAAAAAGGTTATAGTAGGTGAAGACACTAACCATGCTCCAAAAAAGAACAGCATCTCCTTTAGTAGGTTTTACACATAACCCTTTGATCATTTTGCCACCACAGCTACATTCACCAGTGCCAGCCTGAAGACAGCATTGCCAAATTAAAACACAAGTATGAAATTAGAAACGTCGAAAAGAAAAAGTTAAATGTGCAACAGAGATGGAAAAGGAAAACAATTTGGAAGAATCAACATGCATGGTCACAGGTGCACCGAAGTTGGAATAAGAAGCATGCATGGTCAGGTATCACAAGCAGTTTTATCTTTAACAAATACAGAGTCGAGAAACTTAAGTTGACCTATTGATAAGCCATGAATCTTCCATACTTAGTCAAGGAGGAAGAAGCAAAGAAATGTAGGAGAAGATAATGATTTGCTTCACAAATTTCTGGAGCTTTCAGACATGGAAAATTAAGCAGTTTCCTACAGTTATTAGAAGCAGTTATCTGTTAGCAGTTTATTATGGTTACTAGAAGTTATCTGTCTTTATCCTAACTTGGTTATGGAATAGTTATGGTCAGCCTTTATATAAACAATAGATCTGGTAATATGTAGGTGTGTTGTAATTTCCTTTATATGCAGTCAGACTATCTGTGAGATACGAGATGCTTGTGTCTCTCTATTATCAATAATATTAGTGTGTTTTCTATCTCTTTTTCCATTATTAAATCTTTGTTCCTATCATTGGTATCATAGCAGTAAGATATGCCATGGTGAACGCACGGACCAACACTTCCCAAAGCGAACCCATCATTCCAACTCTTGATCCAATCACCCAACAATTGACAACTATAGCAGCGAAATTGGAGGCCATTGAAGCTTTGGCCGCTGATGTTGCTGTCTTAAAGGCACAAAACAGTCAGAACCAGCATGGTGAAGATGATCACAGTGGAGATCACAACAATAAAAAGAAAGCTAAAGCACCAGAAGAGGGCGAGGTTGACAGCACTTGGTGGCATCGAGAAACTTCCCGCCACTCGCAGACAAAAATGGAATTTCCAAAGTATGAGGGAGGTGATCCTTGAGGCTGGATTCTGAAAGCACAGAAGTATTTTCAGTACTATCAAACGCCTGAAGACTGTAAAGTTGATGTGGCTTCTATGTACTTGGAAGGAGATGCATTGGATCTTTTCGCTTGGATCAATAGCGAACGAACCATTTATTATTGGGACGAATTGGTGAAAGTTATGCAAGAAAATTACGGACCTGCTGAGTTTCAAAATCCTGATGAATATCTGTGTAATATCCAACAAACTAGAATACTATCGAGTATCGGCAGGAATTTGCAAAGCGAGCAGCGCGTCAAAATTGGCCAGAACACTGTTTGCTTGGAGTTTTCCTTAGTGGGCTCAAAGAAGACCTTCGCGTGGACGTTAGGATTCACAAGCCTCGATCTGTATATAAGGCGATGAGTCTGGCTTTAGAATATGAAGGCAAACAAGGCACAAATCGATCCAGCAAGGGACTCAATTGGCCTTCAGCATCACGACCTTCTTCAACTGGCACATCCTCAACAACCACTCGAGAGTTCTTCCATTCTCAATCATCCCGACAACCAGTTACACGTCCTTTTCAACAGCCATCGCTTCCAAATGCTCGTTTGTTGACTCCTGAACAGCAAAATCAGTGAGAAAAGGGTCTATGCTACCGTTGTGGAGATAAATTTGCCCCTGGTCATCGCTGCAAACCTGGGACTTTTGCTCATTTGGAGTTAATGCAAGAGGAGAACGAGACACGGAGTATGGAAGACAACAACAAAAATGACAATACGTTTCTTACTGATTTGGCAGAATTTCCTTTCAGGCAATTTTGGGCAAAGGATCGGCTACCACTTTGAAGCGTCAAGGCACTCTTTGTGGGCGTAAAGTGCGGATGTTGGTTGACAGTGGCTCTACACATAATTTTGTAGCAGAAGGAATTGTCACAGAACTTGAGTTGGCAGTTCAATATCTTCCCACCTTTGGTGTTCAGATAGGCAATGGTGAAATTGTCAAATGCAACAGAGTTTGTCAAGGCCTGTCAGTAGAGCTTTCTGATTTGGTCGTAACGCAAGACTTTTTCCTTTGGTGGCGCAAACATTGTGCTAGGTATACAATGGCTAGCATCCCTGAACACAATACAGGCCAATTGGAACGAGATGTTTCTAATTTTCCAACTAAATGGGAAAAAATACAGATTGCAAGGTGTCCTCAGAAAACAGACACAACAGCAAACCAAACATTGAGGTGATATCCCTACTCCACAATTGATGCAACAGCTCCTCAGTGAGTTTTAACAATGTGTTTTCAGAACCCACTTCCCTGCCCCTTTTCGCAATTTCACCCATTCTATCCCTTTACTTCCTAACTCAAAACCTCCCAATCTACGTCCATATTGTTATCCTTTCTCCCAAAAATCCGAGATTGAAAAACAAATCTCTATTTTGTTGCAATCTGGATTCATTCGTCCTACTTCCAACCCGTTTGCGAGTCCTGTCCTATTAGTTAAGAAAAAAAAAATGATAGTTGGCGTATGTGTGTTGACTACCGCAGCCTTAACCAAATCATTATCCTAGATAAATACCCTATACCCAAATCGATAAACTACTTGATGAACTTCATGGGTCAATCATATTTTCTAAGATAGATTTACGTTATGACTACCACCAAATTCGTGTAAATCCTTCGGACATTCCTGAAACTGCTTTTCGCACTCATTCTGGCCACTATGAGTATATCGTCATGCCTTTTGGCTTGACTAATGCTCTATCTACATTCCAAACTGCTATGAATGATCTTTTCCACCCCTACTTGCGTAAATTCATTCTTGTCTTTTTTGATGATATTCTAATCTATAGTCCTACCATCCAACAACATTATGAGCACCTTCGAACCACCCTTAACCTTCTGTCTAGCAATTCTTACTTTGCCAATCCAAAAAAGTGTCTATTCGGCCAACCTCAAATTGGATTTCTAGGTCACACTGTTTCCCGTGCAGGAGTGGGGGTTGATCCTGACAAGGTTGCTGCTGCCTTAGATTGGCCATTGCCTAAATCTGTTAAGGAGCTACGTGGTTTTTTTGGGTTTGACAGGGTATCATCGGCGCTTTGTGCGTAACTATGGCATGTTGGCTCGCCCTTTGACTGACTTGACTAAAAAAGATGCATTTCATTGGGACAATCATGCTACTGCTGCATTCCAACAGTTAAAAGAAGCCTTAATTTCAGTTCCTGTTTTGCATCTTCCAGATTTTACCCACCCTTCTACGGTGGAGTGTGATGCTTCTACCACGGGAAATTGGTGCCATTTGTTGCAGAAGGAACATTCCATCGAATATTTCAATAATGGCTTGTCCTTTTCTAATAGAATCAAATCTGCCTATGACAGAGAACTCTTAGCCTTGGAGTTGGCTTTGCAGAAATGGAAACATTATTTATAGGGGCGCCGTTTCTTTGTAAAGATTGATCATTATAGTTTGAAATACTTGCTGGATCAACGAATTACCACAGTAGAACAACAACGGCTTTTGCTTAAGCTTCTACCTTTTGATTTCACCATTGTTTATAAGTCTGGGCGTGAAAATATAGGAGCAAATGCTCTTTCTCGCAGGCCACATTCTGCAAGTCCATTGGCTTTAGCTATTCCTGTTTCAATGGACTTTGGAAATTTGCAAGCCAAGTTGCAGTCAGATCCTTACACAAAAGAGCTTTTTGTTCAAAAGCTTGAAGATCCGATTGTTCTTCCGGATTTTCAGGTGTCTGCTAATCTTCTATATTACAAGTCTGGCCTGGTCATTCCTGATGATGCTTCTCTTAAAGCTAAGATATCGGCTGAGGTTCATGATTCTCATGTTGGAGGACATGGTGGTTTCTTCAAAACTCTTAAGACGGGTTTCTGAGAGTTTTTATTGGCCCCATTTGAAGAAGGATGTCAAGCAATATGTCCAGAATTGTTTGTTTTGCCAGAAAAATAAGTATCAGAATCTAGCTCCGTGTTTGGGAAGATGTTTTCATTGTTAGTCTTCCAAAATCCAGTGGAATCGATACAGTGTTGGTGGTAGTGGATCGCTTCAGCAAATACAGCCATTTCATTGGCTTGTCTCATCCGTTTACTGCTAAATCTGTTGCTGGCATCCCACGTTCTATTTTGTCTGATCGTGACGTTATTTTCCTTAGTGCTTTCTGGCAGGAACTTTTCCGCCTCAGTAATACTCATCTTCGCATGGACATTTCCTATCAGCCTCAGTCTGATGGACAAACTGAGGTCGTCAATCACTGTTTAGAGGCATACCTGTGTTGCTTTGCCCATGACCAGCCTCTCCAATGGAGTAAATTTCTTGCTTGGGCGGAATTTTCCTTTAATACTGGTTATCACACTTCAACTGGTTATTCTCCATTCAAAATTGTGTATGGTCGAGACCCTGCATTACTGCATCCCTATCATCCAGGCGACACCAATATAGCAGACCTTGAAGAACAGATGCTGACTCGAGATGCTATGTTGAAACTTACGAAGGATAACCTTTTGAAGGCCCAATCCAGGATGAAAGCACATGCAGATTCTAAGCGCATAGATCTCTCTTTTAATGTTGGTCTATGTTGCGCGGACTCTCCAAAATGCTACGTCACCCGTGTCGGATCCTCCAAAAATATACTACTTTTGGAGGATCCGACACGCATCCGAAGACATCTTTGGAGAGTTCGAGCAACATAGATGTTGGTGATGCTGTCCTTTTACGTCTTCAACCATATCGCCAAAAGTCCTTAGCCAATCGCCCATTTTAGAAGTTGTCGCCTCGTTTCTTTGGCCCTTACAAGGTCATTCGCAAAGTGGGTCCTGTTGCCTACGAACCTGAACTCCTAACCAGCTCTAAAATCCATCCTATCTTCCATGTTTCTCTCTTAAAGCCTGCGCTTGGTTCTGATTTGCCTTCCCAGCCACCGGAACTACCAACAAGTGATGAAGGCGAGCTCATTCTTTCACCTGAACAGGTTCTTGATCATCGTTGGGGACCACCAACAACCAATCCTCATCTTGAATTATTAATTCAATGGGTTGGTCGACCTCTCGAAGAAGCAAGTTGGGAAAACTATGATCTGTTAGCTGCACAATTTCCCGACTTTCGCCTTGAGGACAAGTCGTCTTTCTAGGACGTTTCAAGGAGGAAGAAGCAAAGAAATGTAGGAGAAGATAATGATTTGCTTCTCAAATTTTTGGAGGCGTTCAAACATGGAAAATTAAGCACAACCCTATCGTTATTAGAAGAAGCTATATGTTAGCAGATTATTATGGTTACTAGAAGGGCTGAATACATACGGAGACACTTAAAGTTGGCACGATCTTTCATTTAGACACCTGAACTCAAGGGTGTTCCTATTGAGCACTTATACTACCCGAAACTTATTCCAATTGAACACTTTTTTGACAATCAGCCAAACTTACAAAGTTTGTGCAATGCACTCGCTGCTGACGTGGCGAAAGACAAATAAAAAAACGACATATATTATTTTGAGTAAAAAAAAGAAGGAAAAACTATGTTAAATCTATTTAATAAACAAAATAAATCAATGGTTTGGTGTTCTTCACTATCTTCATGTGTGTTCTTGTTCCAACCAAGATTTTAATCCAAACTTTTAAGAGAAACTCCTCAAAATTTGTTATAACTTCAGTTAAAGATTCTCGACGACACCCGAACATAACCCCAATATTAATTTCCCAAACTTTCATCAAATCAAGTAACCCACTTTAAACCTTTCAAGCTTTTTAAAGACCCATTAATGGTGGCTTTCAAATTTTGTAAGCAAAATCAGTGCAACCCCGATTTACACTCTGGTTCAATCGAATCAGTGCAGAATTCAAATCGATTTAGACGAATAAAACGGGATGTAAGTCGAGTTCAGACACAACAATTCAAATCGAAAGGTGACGGGTGATGTATGGTTTGGATCTGGAGTTACTCTGTAGGGGAAAGTAACTATTGCTGCCAAATCCGGAATGAAGCTAGAAATTCCAGATGGTGTTGTGATTGCAAACAATGATATCAATGGACCTGAGGATATATAGAGGAGCTACTGGTGCTAAATAGATTAGCGAGTCTGCAGCAAGTACATTTTGTTTGTACTGAATTTAATTTTGCCATAAATTTAAATAAACAAACAATTTTGATTGTTTGCTACAGAAATCTTTATACCTTATGGACCTTGATATATAGTTTGTTTCTTCAAAAAAAAAAAAAAATCGAAATCAGTGCAAAATCCAAATTCCAGATCTGTTTTGTTTTTGAGGGAAAAGAAGAAGGAAATAAAAAAGAAAAATAAATAAAAATACTGTTTTTTTGGGGTCTTCACGCACCTATGTCGGGTGAAACTCACTTTATGTGCCAACTCAGCAAAAAGTGTTCAATTGGAATAAATTTCGGGTATAAGTGCTCAATAGGAACACCCTTGAGTTCAGGTGTCTAAATGAAAGATCGTGTCAACTTTAAGTGTCTCCGTATGTATCGGCCTTACTAGAAGTTATCTGTCTTTATCCTAACTTGGTTATGTAGTTATGGTCAGCCTCTATATAAACAATAGATATATAAACAATAGATATAGTAATATGTAGGTGTGTTGTAATTATCCTTTATATGCAATCAGACTATCCGTGAGATACGAGATGCTTGTGTCTCTCTATTATCAACAATATTAGCATATTTTCTATCTCTTTTTCCATTATTAAATCTCTGTTCCTATCACCTATCATCTTTATCGTGTTCAGAGAACACAGATAACAAGACAAACTCACTTTTAGGCATTTAACCCCAAAATTATAGTTTAATTTCTGTTATTTCTCCCTGAAATACTGTGCTTAACAAATTTTGTACGCAGTTTTATCTGAAATAAGCCAATTTAGTCCTTTTCGAGATGTACTGAACAAAATCAAACAAAAACTTAGTATCAACAGTAAGTTAACTCAATAGAATTTTTAAACACCCACTCCCTTCTTTCCTTCTATGCTGCTTCTATAGACCCTGCAAACTATTCCTACAACCTTCTCAGAATTGCAAAACCACCATAATCCGCATTAGCTATTAGGAATACAATAATTTGTAGGGGGTAGCAATAGGATTGCAGGGTGCCGGAGAAGGTTAAAGGCTATAAATTTTGGTTTGATTCACATAGAAGATTTTAAGGATTATAATTCATTTGCTCGGACAAAAAATGGTTAGATGTTCTGGCGAGATAACACAAGGGCATAATTTTAGTCCAACATATTCTCTAAGAATTACAAAATTGCTTGCATGATACAGAGTAATGCTGAAATTGCTAGTAGTTGAACTTTCAATTGTCACATCTTTCAACTATGGAACGAAAAGAAATCAAGTTTCCAAACGTTTGAGAACTTGGACAAAAGATGGAACATCTACTGACTCTCCAACATAAGATCAATAGCAACTATCTTATAATAAAAAATTAAAATAATTAAAAAATAATAATAATAAGCAAGTCTATCATTCTTATTCACTGAAGAATATGCTGAACAAAGTTGCATTCATTTAGGCTAATTCTGCTGGAGAGCGGTTTCATTATCCCAAACACAAACAGCAAGTTATAAAGAGCGTTCAAGCAACATTCACAAGACATATTATCCTGGTGGAAGCATCATACATGGAACATAAAAAACAAAAAAGACACTAATAGCAGCAGAAAGCTCTTGCAAAAACCCCTCCAGAAACTAAATATTAGAATAACAAACTAATTCCTCCAGAAACTACTCCCTCCATTCCAATTTATGTGAACCTGTTTGACGGGGCACGGAGTTTAAGAAAAAATGAAGACTTTTGGAATTTGTGGTCCTAAACAAGTCAAAAAGGGGGCCAGAGTATTTGTGTGGTTATAAAAGCTTCTCATTAAGGGTAGAATTATAAGTTTAAGCTAAATTGTTACCGAATTTAGAAAGGGGTCATTCTTTTTGAAACGGACCAAAAAGGAAATAGGTTCACATAAATTGGAACAGAGGAGTACTAGTTATGCAATTTTTCTCTTTTTGTAAAATATCTCCTGCTAATCATCTAATTGACTGAATATGATTGAAGGCATCTGATAATAGATGCATTTCAAACAATCCAAGTGGAGTACTCTACCAGAGACAATAAAGTGTCAATCATACAGGAAAGAAGTTTTCAATCAAGGTTTCATGAGTAATTACCATAGGAAAGTATGTCTCTCCCCCCTCAACGCCGTCACTCAAATACATGAGCATTGTTGCTATTCGTTGACCTCCACGCTTCACATTAAACTGCAAAATAAAGTAAGTGAATCACTCAGTTTGACAACAGTAAATTGATATGTGAAAAGAGATCTGTCCAAATGACAAATAGTAAACAGAAAAATAAGCCAATAACAGAAATAACAAACTAATAAATTGGAGTAAGAACTTACTGAATCAGAGAAATAGTCGTGATGGGCTCTATAGAACTGATTCTTTTCATACCTGTGCTTCTGCAGATGTTAGCCTTGATACTTGAACATATCAGCTTTCCATCTCATTATGAAAAACAGAAAAAAGCAAATTCTCATAATACATACCTTAACACTTGAATGAGTTCCCCATTTTCAACTGGTATTTGAGAATATACAGAAATTCGTTTTTCAATTGCCTGGAAGTACAGGAATGCAAAGAAAATCACCAATGTAAGACCAACTTTTACTATCAATACCAATCACACATAATCGGAACGTTATTTTATACACAAGAAAAAATGCAAGTGGAAGACAGGGGAACCCAAGTGGATAAAAGAACCTTGTTAACTCGGCAAGATATTGCCAAAGATAGTAGCATATCATGTTGAGCTTTGAATAAGAAGAAAAGAGAACCAGAGGAGTTGAAAGGACCCGTGTGCTGTACAGACCTGTATCATGGGATACTTCCTCTCATCAGGGCTCAAAAACATTCCCGAACTTGTTCTGACATCACTCTTAATTCCCTAGAGAACAAAACAAAATTATCAGTCAAATTGGACTTCCATGCACATAACAACAAGGACAGAAAATCACAAATACCTTGCATAGCACTAATAGAAAGGAGTTCCTAAAGTTACAAATCATGTAGTTTGAATCTAAAGCGATAGCATGGAGGACGATTTCATTATCTAGTTGATTGACAAAGGTTTGAGGTGAACTAGTCTTCAGGGGGACATTCTTAAAAATAGAGGTCGTTTAACTTTAATAAAAGCATGTTTATCATCAGAAAATTTCTATCCATCAATGGTTGTTCCCGTATTCTTCAACAACTCGCTCCTTCAAACTAGAAGAGCTAAAAGCATGTCTTTTTTTTCCTCTTAGGTGGTTTAAACATTTTTTATTGGTGAAAGAATAGTGCTCATACGGGACATGTAAGACTATTTCTCAATAAGGGGCTTGATTAGTGTTTTTTTCTTCTTTTGATTGTTAAGCTTGATTAGTAAACTATGATGGAAAAGTTGGGCACACAAGGGTGTGGTCTAGAGGTCAAACTGAGTGCATACCTAGGAGACAAAAATTCAAATCCTAGTAGAGACAAAAAACGCTAGGTGATCTCTTTCCATCTATGCTGATGAGAGATAGCTGGTATCCAGTGGAATAGTCGAGGTGCGTATAAGCTGGCCTAGACACAACCAGTGTTGTAAATAGCGAGCGCTACAGCACTAAAAGCGTGTAGCGACGCGAGGCGAGAATGTGTCGCTACAAAGGGTTTGTTGCGTTGCGTTTCAAAATAGTGGTCGCCTCTGCCTGTGTAGCGAGAGGCGACAGTGTCGCGATTAGGGCTTGACATTTGACAATAGAGCTTCTTCGAGCTTCAACTTCGAACAAAACAACAAAGAGGTTTCTGAACTCGTGATTAGGTCTTCTTCTTCTTCTTCTTTCTTCTTTCTTCTTTCTCTCCTCTCTCCTCTCTTCTCTCTCCTCTCTCCTTCTTCTCTTCTTCTTTCTATCTTTTTTCCTCTGTCGAAAAGAACAGAAACAGAGGTCTGTTTTTGTGCTGTATTTTTTGAGCAAAATACAGAGGTCTTTCTTCTTCTCTTCATTTTTTTTGGCTTTGTTTTGGCAAAATAACAGAGGCTGTTTCGAGGCCCTGTTTTGGCAAAATACAGAGGCTGTTTCAAGGCCCTGTTTTGGCAAAATACAGAGGCTGTTTCGAGGCTCTGTTTTGTTTGCCTTTTTTCACTTATTGAATTACAATTTCATGAAGTTGTAGAATTTGAAAATCTTGAAGAAGAATAGATGTTGCTTGTTTTAGACTATTAGACTTTAGTTTATGAATCTACTATGAGCCTATGACTATTTATTGAGTCTTTAATGTTTGAATGATATTTATTAATATATTATTGTTATTGAGTTTTTAGTTATATGTATATAATATTTTATGTTTTTGTATAAATTGCCGCTTCACATCAAAAAGGCGAGCGCTTCTTTGCGCGCCTCTCGCCTCAGTGAAGCGGGCCCTCGTTGCTATTTGTCGTCGCACGCTATCCAAAACACTGGACACCACCATTATATAAAAAGGGGAAAAAATTGGAGGTATAGTGTGGCTTCATGCTGAGGTATAGTAGTATAATGATGCATACTGGAAGAAGGTAATCAAAGAAAAATATGGTGCATTAGGAGTAAAATGTGGGAGGACTCGAGCTCCCACATTTGTGACAATTGACATTCGTGCTTGGCAGCAGTGGTGGTTGTGGCTGAGGATGGTGGTAATCAGTGGTGGGTCGTGGGTAGTGATAGTCTGTAATAGTGGGGGACAACGATAGTAGTGGTATGGTGATTAGTGGTGAAAGTTAGGAGTAATGTGAAATATCATCTTTACATAAATTCTTATATGTATAACATCTTCATGATATTAAGACTTTTTTATAGATCTTAATCATTAAGATCTACTTAGACGCATTAAGTGGTTGTAAAATTGAAAAAACAAACAGACTTAATGACTGAGATATGAATAATTAAGATTCAGACCTCCATTAAGTGCAAACAAATGAGGCCTAAATCTATGTAAGACTTTGCTATTTGCTTAATGAAAGAATAATGCATACCCAGACTTATACGAAGACCTCTCAAGCATACAGGATTGATAAAATTTGCATATATGTTAGCACATATATCAACTTTCCCAGTAGAAAGAATAACTTAATTAAGCTGGAAATTAAAATGTGAGGCTTAGCTAGAAATTATGTCCTCGTTGGTATGAGATTAATGCATAAGAAACAACCCTCTGTAACCTCCAGGCTGTTTTGTATGTGATCTCTCCATGTCAAATGAAGAATATGAGTAGAACTGTCAGATGAACTAAAAGGTGAAGTGGCATTTGAAAGTCAGTGCTCTTCTAGAGGCAAACTTCAAAGCAGTAGCAGTAACTTGAACTTTAACCAGAAGTACTTGTATAGGCAAAACTAATTTGCTATTAAGAACTAGTGGTAACTTTTTGAAAAGGACTAGTGGTAACTCACAAGCACATTTCAACAATAGATGAGCACAACAGGGTGTGGAAAAAATTTGAACTCATCAGAAGAAAAATCGTAGTAGATGCCGAATGTCAGAGAATCATTTGCATAGTGTGCATACCTTTCCAGTTTTTGCATCTACAACAGTTGAAACATGAAGACGGGGCATGGCAACCGATCTAAGATAATCACATTCCTGTGAAGGCAATAGAATATTAAATTCCCAAATTATCATCACGAACACATGATGCTTTTAAAATTAACAAATCTAACACGATTTTGCAAACGATTTATTAATACCATCTGTAAATTTGATCATGTCCAAAATATCAAGATTTAAGATTTATTGTTCTCTTCCAATCTTCAACGACCCTCCCTGGCGCCCATTCAAATTCGTATCAAGCACTCTAATTAACGTTTACACATTTTTTCTTTTATTTCGCATTCGAGCATGAAACTTGACACTGTAGCAGGAAGAAAACCATGCGCAAGAGCAATTTAAGCATAACGAAATTCGTCATCCATTACACTAACCCTAAATTGGCTAAAAAATATTCACTTTTTAGGTATTAATGACTTTGACAGTATTTAGTATAGGGGATCAAACCTCAAGAAAATATTAGCTTGAAGACCAATTTCCTTAAAAAGATAAGTTGGTAGCAGTTCTCATATATATAAAAGGGCAGCCCGGTGCACTAAGCTCCCGCTATGCACGGTGTCCGAGGAAGGGCTGGACCACAAGGGTCTATTGTACGCAGCCTTACCCAGTATTTCTGCAAGAGGCTATTTCCACAGCTCGAACCCGTGACCTCCTGGTTCGTATGTATAAATATGTATATATATACGCATACACAATATGTATGTATGTACATTTCATGGTAAAATTGGAGCAGAGACCACAGAAGACCGTTAAACATTTTACAATCCAATATATTACCAACCAAAATTTTAATCTCATCAAAGATATAGTAGCCGTATTACACAAAGAGGCCAAATTAACAGACAGAGATATGCAATGGTAGAAATGAAGATGAAAAATATAAAACTGGCATACCTCTGCACTTAAGAAGTTGTGAAATAATATAATTCTTGGTTTCCAGCTAATAATTTCAGGCTTCACCTGCACGGGCAGTATGAGAAATTGACATAATTAAAATAGCAAAGCAGAAGCTAGCAGTAATGGCATTCATGCAGCTGCTCAGTTTAAGTTACAGGATAACATAGTCCAGAAATGCATGGATTTTGGTTAACGCGTGCTCTCCTAGTTCTCAACTGAAGAAAATTTGACTTTTTTATGTAAGTGTACAAGAATAACAAGAGAGATTATTTATTTATTTATTTATTTCAGCAAAAACCATTCATTTGCTCAAAAAAAACGGGCCACCGATATAAATGAACATGACTTTCTCTTTGCCCAGAAGTGATTCTAGCGGGTGCCCGTCTGGCACTTCCGAACCAAGTTGGCTTTATTTGTCAGAACATAAGATAGAATAAGAAATCGGTTCCATGAGAAAATGGGTTGGCTGTTTCCGATAACAGGTATTGTTGGAGATCAGAAAACTACACTTTTCCCATTTCCCTAAGGGCTTACCTGATCAACATTCCACCATAAGATCTACTACTTGTACATTTACATACACAAAACTCCTCTCCAGTGCCAAAAAAAGAACCTGCTTGACTAGCATGGATACTAGGAAGACCGGAAGGTAGACAAGTATATTGTCTACTAGCACAAGGAGAACTCATTGGAACACTATATTATTTCATCGTCTAATTGCATAGAGGAATATGGTTTACTCTTGAAAATTTAGATATAATACAGCACAGTATTAGTTTCAGCACATATATCTATAAAGTTTGGATCTTTCAACTGATTGATATCTACAGTCTAAGATTTCAACTTCAAATCTATGAGCTATCTCAACAAGTAGCACTGGTAGTTCTTCCTCTTGCTGTAGATATAGTAGAAAGACTTTTCTTGAATGTGGAAACCGCACTGGTAGGCAAGACATGTCTACCAGCCGAATTTACCAGTACCTTCTACTATATAGCATACAGTGGATGGCCTGGAGTTGAGAAAAAGAGGTTTTTCTAGAACATGAAAGGGATCTTTACGCAAATAACCGGTTGAATTCACTGTTTAATTTTTCTAACCAGCACACAAAGATTATTCAATGATTATACATGATTATACACATATTACACATGAATTATACATATATTATACATCCATCGGCTATTTTAAGTTTAAGCGCTTGGGTAGGGGCTATTTAAATTAATTTTTCAAAATGAAACATAACTTTGGACTTACATATCCTATACGTAGTGCTACAGCTTCTTTGTCATAACCCCAATAAGAGATTCCTGAGAAAAAAGGGCAGGAAAGTCAGGATATCAGGGAAGTACACCATGTGCTCATGCTAAATCTCAGAGGGAAAGTGGACAAAAAGATTTTGCTGTAATGATAGTTGTTCAGATATTAAAGAAAATAAAGAAATTAAGATGCTTACTCCCTTGAATTACCAATTGGTTAGTATTACTGCCTAAGACAATCAACAGTCCAACATACTCCTCACATGACCCAACCATCACTAAGGTAATGAAACCAAGACGATTTCCTGGAAATTACCAATTGATAACTGCTAATGCCAAGTAATCAACAGTCCAACATACTCCTTAAGCGACCCAAGCCAACCAACACTATACTACTGCTTAGGCTATTATTACGTCTCCAGACACAATATAAAAGAAGATATGTGGACATCCAGAAACTAACTCATGTTTGACCTGATTACTATTCTGTCAGGCCATCTCTTTTGAGGGGGATCGACCAATCAAGGATAAGTTAGTGCAAAGTCTTCTGAAGACTTTTGTATCAAAGTAGAAGTGGCATTTAGTTACAGGTGGAAGGAAGGACAACTGTTTTCCTTTTTCTTCTCGAACACAGCAGTTGCATGCAAGATCAGCAACATACTCCTTCCATGACCCAACCATCACTAAAGTAATGAAACCAAGACGATTTCCTGGAAATTACCAATTGAAGACTGCTAATGCCCAAGTAATCAACAGTCCAACATACTCCTTAAGCGACCCAAGCCAACCAATACTATACTACTGCTTAGGCTATTATTACGTCTCCAGACACAATAAAAGAAGATATGTGGACATCCAGAAACTAACTCATGTTTGACCTGATTACTATTCTGTCAGACCATCTCTTTTGAGGGGGGTCGACCGATTAAGGATAAGTTAGTGCCAAGTCTTCTGAAGACTTTTGTATCAAAGTAGAAGTGGCATTTAGTTACAGGTGGAATAAAGGACAACTGTTTTCCTTTTTCTTCTCGAACACAGCAGTTGCATGCAAGATCAGCATCATAAAGAACTCAATTATATAACTCTACCAATGTAGGCATGTATATGAGTTTGCAAGACAAAAACTTAGGTCACAGTCAAATGTAAAATCTGAACGCAATGTGTGCAATTGAGTGTGAGCTTTTAGTGAAAAGGCAAATGAACATACATATATCCTAACATAAACACACACGGAGAGAATTTTTAACTCAAGAAAATCAATAAAGGAATTGGAGAGAAAATATTTGAAATGTAAGAAGTAAATAGTATAAATCAAGTTCAAAAATTATTTTTAATTTTTGATTCAGATGCAACGATGCAGTTTTAAGTTTCTAATTTATGTTTAGTAACTACTTTCTTATATCAAATTGGAAAGTTCCTATTCTAATTTTTAAAACACATTTACTCATAATATTTTCCTAATTAGATCATTTTCCAACTATACTTATTGTTTAGTACCACGCTCTTCAAGAAAAAGACTGTGGGAAGTATGCCTTAGATTCTCAGAGCCTAGTCTGAAGCAGCACCTACGCGAGCGAAGCGCCCAACTCATGCTGAACAACATAAAGTATATTGCAGAGCTAAAACAGTCAAAGAACAACACAAACCTCTTGCTAACGGATGTTTGTTGCCAGCTAAACTTACATGCTTTCCACCAAAAGACGATTCTATGTCTGCAGGAAGTCAAAAAGAGCAGCCCGGTACAGGAAGTCACTTACACAAAATTCCATTAGGTAAAGAGGAAAGTTTCAATGGAATACTGACAACATCTCAAGTAGTGATCACAATTAACAGCTGGATTGAAGCAGAATATGAAGTGCTTAGACTCAAAGATCTTACTGTGTTGAAAGCTATTGTTTTTGATAAAGTACTTTCAAAGATAACACTAGAAGCTTGAATAGAAGCACAATAAGCCAAAGAAAGTACGTAACACCATTCCTGCTTAGTGCAGGTGGACAAGCAAAGCAGTAACGATGCGAGAAGACAACTACCTCTGTTCCTGATCCAAGGTAAAAAAAGGAATGGTTGTTTCCTTGAATCTGGTAAATTTGATACTTATAAAACCAAAAGAAAGCATTTTCGTGAGTTTAGAAGTTTTATGGAACGGGAACATGAAGAAGGAATGAGTTCAAAAGATTTGTCGGCTACATCATCCAGAATGGCAATAGAGCACATTTTAGGAGGCGTATAATGTGGGGGGACGTATGATTTCAACAGATGCATGCTATGTTATATAGATATACGAGTAAAGGTGGGCGTCTCCCCCGTGGAGGACAAGATGCGGGAAGTGAGGCTTAGATGGTTCGGGCATATGAAAAGGAGAAGCTCAGATGCCCCAGTAAAGAGGTGTGAGCGGTTGGTTTTGGTGGGTATGAGAAGAGGTAGAGGGAAACCAAGTAAGTATTGGGGAGAGGGGATTAGGCAGGACATGGAATGACTTCAGCTTACCGAGGGCATGGCTCTTGATAGGAGGGTGTGGGGGTCGAGAACTAGTGTAGAAGGTTAGTACGTAGTCGAGCGTTTTTATGATTCGTACCAGTGGTATTAGGGCTAGTCTGGTAGTGTTTCTTTTTTATTTTATTTTTTTGAAATGAAAAAAGCATGTGTCCTATATTAGGGTTAGTTTGGTAGTTTTTCTTGTTCTTAGATTGCTAATTTAACAAGTTGTCTACCAATTACCTTCTGCGTCGGTTTCTTAGTATCTTGTTGTGGTCAATGCTTGATGGTACTGCTTCCTTCCGTCTATTTCCTTGCTCTTAGTTTGCTTTACTATCTTTGTGGCCATTGTTTTCAGTCTTCTTGTGTGTCATGAAACGCAACTCATACAGCCAGGGGCGGAGTCACACTTAGTGAGTCGTCGAAATTTTTTACTAATTATATGTATTAATATTGTGAGAAAACGGATGAGTAGGAAAAAGTGACACCACTTGACATAAATTGTCTTTTGGTGTGTTGGTTATGTGCCTAATTTTGCTCTAAGAGGTCAAATGTTCAAACCTCAACTAGCACATCTTTTTTCCAAATATTTGATAGAAACTCAACAAAACCAATAGACCAAGACTATTTCTTGTTTAGAAGTATGATAATTAACGCTATTATTCCCGTTCTTCTATAAATTTCGACACCGCTTACAAAAATTCCTACATACGACCCTGCACACAGCGATAATTTAAGGACGTGTGGCATGAAGCAGATTTTCATTGCTGATAATATAAGGAGGAGAAAGGACTATGGTGAGTTGGTATATGTGCAAGAGTGCTGAGAGGACAATAAGTCAATAACCCTCTCTTGTTGCATTGCACGTTGGCTATCCAACGGTGGATCTCGTCTCCTCAGCATTTAATAGTTAATACTAGTTGGGTTGCTATCAAGAACACTCGGTGAGTTTGTAGGATGCTAGAGGAGGGCAGGAGGCCAAAAATTAGAAGGGAAGGAGAGCAGTTATAAACTTAGCACCACTGCGAGTCTTTTACACAATATGGAATTAGAGGAACAGAAGATCAATTGGTAGCATAGAACAGCAAGTGAGGGAGAAAATACCATTGTGCATGGATAATTGGGTAGGACCAGTCGAAAGAGGAGAATATGTCATATACATATTGTAAATGCTTCTGACACCACCTTGGTTCATAATTTTAAGGAATTTATGCCAAGGGAAAAAATGAAAGCAAAAAAAGATCTTATATAAACATGTGAATCCAATTTTTCCTCATTCTATTAACAACAAAGTACTTGTTTTCTCTCAAATTCATAAAAGTTTTCCCTAATTTTACCACGCTTCAGCACAAAATGACATGTCAAAATTTTCCAAATAGCTACTATATGAACTAAATCCCTCAAAAGTGAACCTTAAGTAAACATTCTTTTATATTCCATCCACTGGAATCTGATTGAAAAGGAGAAACCACAACTACAAAAGAAAGGAATAATTAGAGCAGAGTATTGCCTACTTTCACTAAGCTGAACTGCCAAAAATGTTCAAATAGTTATTTAAAGGATCCACCAATAGTGACCCTTATATAATAAGATCATTGATAATAATTACTATTTGGTATTGCATGCAGTGGAACATGGAGTACTGGTTTGACTATTTGATACCACAGCAACTACGAATGAGAAGAATGATGGAGCAAGTATTAAGCCCTCCAAATAAGATAAAAGAAAAAAAAAATCATTTTAAAACATCTACTATAAACCAAGAAAAGTTACCAAGTGAGTCCTCCATCCTATGAATAAATGCTAGTTGAATCAAAGCTCCTGCACATCAAACGACAGAAACTAATCAGTTTCCATTCGGCAACAAATCCAACCAGGAAAACCAAAAGTCCATATCAGTAAAATTCAAATTATGCATTCTATTTTTTTTTTTTTATAACCAAGAAATCCCCGAGGGCCAGTGGCACACGGTTTGGAACTCGGTGGATAATGGACCTGCCCCTCTACCCTTCTCCACTTAAATACTAGGCTTTTGTCTGCAGCAAGGTTCGAACCCATGTCAAAATATGTATTCTTTGATCAGAATACAAGACGGAAAACAGAGAAAATCCAAAGTTTAAGAAAAACCACAAATTCTTTGGATAAGACTACGACGGGATGGTCAAGTATCAGGATCTTATAGTAAACACTTCGGATGCTTCCGTAAAAAATGTGTAGCCCCACCTAGGTCTTTTAATATAAAGTCATCTGATCTAGAAAGACAACTTTTACTTCTTCCGTCATTTTAAGAGGAACAGCAAATCAGAGACATTTTTGTCCGTCCACCCGAAAAAAACAAAAGAAAACAGCAGGTATCTTTTCCAAAAACTATCCAATATCTCACGGTTCATGTCTACAAGTTTCTTAAAGTACTTCCTTTTTCATTTTCTCTATTGCGCTTATTTTTTTGTCTAGGACTATCATTTTCTGTATCAAATTAATGATTAATGATAGAAAAGTTTGTTATGCAGAGTCATTAATCCATGAAAAGAAAAGAATGAAATTATGATCATCATGTAAGCTCCGGAAGTATCTCTAAATAGTACTAGACGAGATAGTGATGATATTCATCTCACAAAAGCACCGGTTTAGTTTGCATTACTTCACCCTATTTAGTAAGAACATTATATTACTCGACGGGTGTTCATAAACACAACATGTGCTGGTGATTATATTAGAGAATTAATTTAGTGTAATTTATGAAACTTTCACTTTAGATGATCAAAGCTTAAAAGAACCCTCTGAACTAACTGTAATTAGCTTCACAAGGGAAATAATACTAATAGCCTTATCCTGATTATGCCATAACCTGAACCAAATCAGAACACAACAAAGTTAATCAAGACTAAACTCCCCCTCACCCTCCCCCNAAGAACGTAACCTTTTTTTTCTTTTTTCTTTTTTTTTTCTTTCCTTTTTTGCTTTAGAGAACAACTACTGATTTTCCTAGCTTAAGTGAAGTGAGTTCATTCAATAACATCCTCATAATACCATAACCTCAACCAAACTCAACAATCAACAATGTGAAAAAGAACTCAACCGTCCCCACCACACGTGCACAAACAGTTCACATTAAAATCTACCATTAAACAAACATTGGCCACTTTCTTTTTTCTCTTTTTCCATAAGCCTCGAGATCACGAAAAGCATGACGATCAAGTATAAAACCCACCCACCTCATTAATCAATTCTGTAATAAAGAATCCAATTATCTCATCATCAATCCACTGTAAAGTCTTAATTTCAAAGAAAGAAAAGAAAAGAGATCACCATAATTTTTTCGTTTTTTCCTCGGACTCTCCAAAATAGTTGTCACACCCTTGTCGGGTCCTCATAAAATAGCTACATTTGAGGATCCGACACGCACTCACAGTCAATTTTGAAAAATTTGAGCAACATAGGTGATAACACAATCAAGAATGACGATCAAGGATCAAAACCAAGCACCCACTCCACTCCAACCCCAAAAGTTCAATTTTTTTAAATCTCCATTTCCAAATAAAAAATAAATTTAAAAAAAAATATATATATATATATATATATATATATATATATCACCATTTTTTCCTTTTTCTTCTTCTATTTCCAAATAGGGTGTTTGGTTAGTCCAAATTAAATGCCAAACCAAAGCTAAAAAACACCAGTGATGATAATTATGATGATCAAAACCGCAAATGCAGGAGGAGAAAATTCAAGAATTACAAAAACAGCCACAAATTCAACACATACATACATATAACAAAAATTGGGCAGATAAAAAGATTGAAGAAATGTTTAACCGAGAATCATTCCACATGTGACAAGTGTAAGAAGCCCGAAAACAATTCTCATTGCCGAAGCCATCTTTTTTTGCAAGATTTTCTCGAGATGGGTATTGGGTTTTCCGCAGAAATCTGAACGGAAATGGAGGATTTTGTAGTTTGGTTTTTTAACTGATTGTTTAGATAAATGTAAATTTGAGTGTTTCGGGGAGTATTAGGAAAGTGAATAAAGAGAGATTATTTGGTAAATTGCAATGGACATGTTGTACGTTCTGCATAGAAGATTGCACCGTCGGTTTAATTCCGAGTTTGACGAAATCACACGTAAAGCTTCTTTGGGTACGTTGAAAGATTGCACCGTGTACAGGGGGACGAAGACTCACTGAAAGGAACAATAAGAGACAGCTTCTATACTAATTTGCTGGAAAAATAAATCTTACCTCTTACAATATGTTAAGGGATACTGCTGCTAAGTACGGTTAATTTTTTTTATAACAGCCTTATTTGTTTCGATATTTTTTAATTTTTATAGTGAATGGATGTTATACATCTATAACAACATTTTACGTTTAAATATTTTTTAGCTGTTATAGCCAAAAATTATCCAAAAATCAATTATTTCTATTATTCAAATTTAAAAATTTCAAAATAAATACATATTTCACTAGTTAAATATTGAAGAAAGCTAATACATCTTCAATAAATTCATAATTAAACATATAAAGATTTAAACTCTAAGACAGACATTTTAAAGCTACCTACAAAAATAAATTATTTCAAGATTGATGGAAGAACTTTATAGTTGTAGCTTGTTTCATAGACTTCATTCTCTTATTTACGATATACAACGCTTGAATCGGCGAAAATTCGTGTTCAATTTTCAGCAAAAAGGTATCCAATACCTTTTGCTTGAAGATAATCTAAAAGCGAATCAATTAAAGATTCTATCATAATATTTTTTGGAATTTGTCCAATGGAAAAGATAGTATGTGTCAAATATTATATTTTATGCAAGATAGGAACTTTGTTTAATGAAAAAGATTGTGTGCATTTTACAATTATTATAGTAATCTTAAAGATTCTATATGGTTATTATAGAGAGAAAATTTAACAAAGAACGTTCTACTATAAATATTGTTGTTATTATTATAAGTAAAAAGTTGTTATAGAGAGGTAAAATGCAACTTAAAAGGTCGATTCTGAGAAAAACTTAGCTTTTATAATAAACGATTGTTGTATAAAAAAATTATTATAAAGAGATCTGACTATTTATAGAATTTTCAACTTCCTAATTATTCATTAAATTTGTTGTTGATAGGCCTCAGTGTGTCACTACTCTTGTAGAATAGGGTCGAGTATAAAAAAAGATAACGAGTCAAAATATAGCATACTAACTGGGAAGAAAATACATATTAACATTAAATTTAAGGGGTAAAAAAAAATATTATGTTCAACGGTTCAAGCAATCGCCTTAATTTACTATGTTTGAAAAGTAGAGCTGGAGTAACTTTAAACAACAATATGCATATGCATCATCCAGCAAAAGGGCAAACACTATCTTATGTTATAAAGAATCTCGTCAATATTATTCATCAATTAATCACGAATTATAAGATTGATGGATATATGCAGACCTGTAAGCCCAACAAGGAGCAAGTATTATTGTTCAATGGTACAGAACACCAAAGAAGAGGCCAACCATTTTATTGCTACAAAGTACAACAACAATTTACGTGTGCTTTGTTTGCGGTGGAATGATAAGTATTAGTTCATCCTTAATTAAAAGTTTCAGATTCGAATCATAACTACGGAATCGTCTTTATTTGGGAGCGGTTTATTAACATGTGGGACTTCTTCGTGCAAATCTGAAGTCGGGCCTCCAATGCGAATACCTAACACCAAATGGGAAACTAGAAAAAACACATTAAAATAAGGGTAGCCCAATGTACACACAAAGCAACCCGCATTCACATAGTATCCGAGGAAGAGTCACAGCCCTAGGGGTGTGATGTAAATAACCTACCTTAATGCAAATATTAGTGGTTGATTCTACGGCTCAAACACGTGACCGACTAGGGCTGTTTATCGGGCGGTTATTTACGCTTAACGGTTCGGCTTATCGGTTATCGACTTTTAAATATATTAATCCGCTAGCCAAGATATCGGGCGGATTGGTATCGGTTTAGCTATTATCAGGCGGTTATCGGACGGTTTATCGGCCTATTTGAATCTGTATTACAGAGACCTATTTTGGCAACATACTGATACAATAAAAAGACTTCAAAATTCAACTACAAATTCATTAGTCAATGTTATTAAACGTGATTTTCTAGTAACAAATGCTTTGAATCTTGATCTGGAAAACAATGGAAAAGAGAAAACATAGACAAGTTGGCTCGAGTGTCACCTTTTCTCTCTATTTAATACAGTGGTGACCGGAAAAAATTGAAAAGAAAAGGCATTTATTTTGGCGGCCAACACTTGTTGATGGGAATTGATACTTGACAGAAGCTATATCATTAGGATAACCCGATACCAATAAGCCATTAAGCCACTTTTGCAGTTCGCTTCTCGGTTGCGGTTCGATTTTGAACACCCTTATGATCTATAAGCCATATGAAGATAACTTTTCCATCAAGAATAACAACAGCAATAACAACAACCCAGTAAAATCTCACAAGAGGAATCTGGGAAGGGTAGAATGTACCCAGACTTTATCCCTACCCCAGAGGGATAGAGAGGCTGTTTCCGAGAGACCCTCAGCTCAAGAAGACGAAAATACAGAATTTGTGACAACAACAAAAATCAGAAAGATAATATAAGCATCATAAGAAACAGAAAATGGATGGAAAAGCAATAACAACAACCAGTAATAGAGATACCGTGCTATGAAAAAAATGGAAAAATAGTGTGGACACAAACTTACACCACTAATAATCCAAAGACAACACCCTAACAGGCTAGCCTCACCACAATACGAAGGAAGAAAATGCTCGACTCCCTCTGAACCATCAACCCTAATGTTCGACCTCCACACCTCCATATCTAGAGCCATTTCCTTGGAAATCTAAAGTCGCGCTACATCCTGTCTAATCACCTCACTCCAATACTTCTTAGGCTGCCTTCTACCTCTTCTCATGCCCGTCAAAGCCAACTGCTAACACCTCCTAACGGGGCATCTTGGCTTCTCCTCCGCACGTGCCCGAACCATCTAAGTCTCGCTTCCTATATCTTGTCGTCTGTGGGAGCCACGCACACCTTCTCCAGAATATCATCATTCCTAATCTTATCCAACCTAGTGTGCCCACACATCATTCATCTCAGCATTCTCACCTCTGTTGCTTTTATCTTTAGGATACGCGGAGCTAATAAGTCTAGCATCTTCGAATCCAAATCAAGAATCCAGACAAGTTTCCATTTTAGACCCAAAAACTAATCTTGTCGTTGTTACCAATGATATGCTTTTATGGAACAGTAAAGAATTTCGAGTTATCTCCAAGGAATTGATTAAAAGAAGACCCAAATATTTAGATTAAAACATCTTACCCAAAAAACAAAAACATCTTACAAATTGAATCATAATTATTTCTCAACAAGTAATGTAAAATTTTAAAAATGGAGTGACATATAATGTTTCTCAAATTGAAAGAAATTGAAACTTTTCACCAGTTATAACACGGGAATATTATGCCTAAAAACTAGGAATATGTAATACAGAAAAGTAGGAGCTGTCTCATATATTAGAAACCTATGTATTCAGAAAATAATTCCTTCGAATAGATAAACATTAAACATGTCCAATATATTACTACAAATTACTACCTTAACTTTAGTGTTGAAGTTTGACCAGTGCAAAACATAACTCTGATCCCATTCTGAATGCCCATAATTGCAGCAAAGTACCAATTTTCAAAGCATTCCTTTTAGTCACAGCATTCCAATATGTAGTTAACACATAACTTGAACTTGTTTTTCCACGACTTTTGTTCATATTCCATTTTCTTAGATTAATATCACATGTTTCAAGAGAAGGCTCAATCAACTTCACTTTTTTCTTAGACACATTTTTCCCATTTCGAGTACACAAATATGCATCTTCTTCTGGTTTAAGAAACTCATTACTCATTCGCAATTTTGGGATTGAAAGTCTGCCCTCTCTCGGTGTAATATCAGTCTCAAACAACCTCTTTTCTATTACCAATATTGCTGTTTCAACTGAACCTCCAATTTCTGTAATTTTGTTCTTGAATTCTATAGGCAATTCTCTTGGTTGGTCGTTAACTACAACTGGGGCTGCAACTCTAACAATAACGTTCCTTTTCACCTTCTTCTTTACCCTTTTAGCCTCTTCTTTATCTTCCTCTTCGTTATTCTTTTCTGGTTTTTCATTGGCCAATTTTTTGTTGACGAAGTATTCTTCATTGCTTAAACCAAGTGGGTCGTAGGCTACTTTTCCTGGTCTTGATTTTCCTAATGCAAAATTAGCACCAGCAGCCCAATTGATTTTAATCACTTTATTTTCCCCATTACCAGCTTTTACTAGTCTGATTTCTTTTTCTACTCCTGAATTTTCCACAACTTTCTTGATCATCAACTCTTCACTGCATATAAATTGTTCTGTAACTTTTCTTGGCCGTATGTTTTGCAGTGATCTTCTCCTCTTTGGGATGGCGGTATCAAGAATTTCTTTTTCTTGATTATTAACTGGGAAAGATGACAATATGGACTGAATATTCTGAATGGTTTTTTCTTCTTTCTTGATGCAGTACTCTTTATCTTGTTCAGCAACTACGTTGGATTCTTCTTCATACATGGATTTAAACTGAGCAACTTCAGCAACAGTCAACAAATAATCCATTCGACTCATATTGGGCTTAAATTTCATGCCCGAAAAATCATCTACCGTCAGCATTGTGTAGCACGCTTATGTTTACGTCAAGTAAGCAGAACAGCAGAAGAAAAATTACAAAGTGAGGTCAATATTGAAACGAAGAAGAATGGCTCTGAAAGGAGATTTTATAGGGTATGAGGAATTCTAAACCAGAACAAATTAGATACCTGAGCCGAAGCCTAAAAGAAGAAGGAATGGAGCAGAACTAGTTCTTTTGTTGGTTTTCTTCTCTTCTTATATATTCTTGCTCTTTACGTAATTAATAACGTTATTCTCTTCCCTTTTTTTCCTTAAAAAGAATCCTATTTAGACTCTGTCTCAACTTGAGAAAAACCAAGAATTCTATTCTAAAAGTATTAATAAACTACTAGTTAAAACTCTAGCGAAAAATAAATACGGTAGTGTTATTTATAGACATTATATTATGTTTACAACAGCACATATATATAAATTTTACAGATAAGTGGGAATTTTTGTTATTTCGTTAACAGTTTAACAATATTTATTAACATTGAATTTTTTCCAATCATAAGAGGAAATAAATTTTTTAGTATTGAAATTTGGAACAGATGTATCCAAACATTGGAAAAAGAAAACGTTTCCCCAACATCGAAATTATCTATTTTACAAGTTTCCTCAAATGAATACCTTCGCTACTTTATGATAAAAGAAAGTCTATGTATCAATATATTGCTGCTTTATCATGATAAAAAAAATATAAAGGAACACATTGGCTACTAATATATCTAGTATATTCAGGGGTCGTCCTTTGGTTTAAAGATAAGTTATGTTGTGATTAATTATATTGAGATTAGTTATGCAGAATTTTTTTTTGACTGTTTGGTACATAATATTGTAATAACCCTGCGATTGTCTGTTTTTAATATTTTGTCCTAGAATAACTTATCATGGGATTACTGTTTCACCCTCTGGTAAATATAAGTTACCTCGATACTATTTTAAATCTTGAGATAACTTATATTAGGAAGTCATCCCAGGATTAATAACCAAACAAGGGATAAGTGCAATGCTAAAGTTTAATCCAAAGATTATTTTTGTTTATTCATCATTACCAAACGACCTATAGTATTAGCTATTCTATAATTATGAAAAGTTAACGTTTAAAAGCGAAATGTACATTTGCATTATTACTGAAATTGGTAAAAAAAAAAAAGTGAAAGTAAATTGAAAGGAGAAAGATAAATAAATTGTGGGAAATATAAACAGTAACCGAAAAATTATTATCTAATAAATATATATGACATTCTTTTGCTGTTTAACATGAGAAATGAAGTGAATTAACGAGAGTGGAGGTATGTTTTGGAGTGGGTTATGTGGCCAATCCACAGTAGTTGTTTGCATCAAACCAAACAAATTAAGAATCACCAATTAAAGTGAGAATAGATCAAGATCCTCATGCATATCAACAACATGGATTTCAAATTCTCCTTCAACAGTGTATGCTTAATGCATATGTAGATCAAAATTCGTTTACGCATTCTTGCATGTATGAAAGTAGTTGTGCAAACGAGGATGCCACCGGAAATAGCATTTGCTCGCTATCAGAGTGCGAATCCAGAATTTAAAGTTTATGGGTCCTGAAGTTACAACCGAACTCATAGCTCGTTAATTAGTTACTGATTTGCAACTAAGTGTTTATACATATTTAACAGATTTTCTAGTACAACTACAAGGTCTAAGCAAAAAGTTACTGGGTTCATCCGAATCCGTAGATAACACCCTCCCTCCGCCCCTGCTCGCTATCATAGTTCAGTAAGTTCATCCATGTTTGTCTCTTCAAGTTGTCTAAAGACCTAGAACCCACCTCTATGATTATCCCAACAAGTTTCCCAAAGAGTAACACACTAAATGATTGCTCTACCAATTACAAGCAGATATACAAATTACAAGGAAGGACGACAAATACAACCGTAGATGATGTTTTATGCATGTCTTGTTGCAAAAATAAGATTTTGAAATAAAATATGAATAAATTATATTCTATTCTCGTATTGTTTTAACATGAAAAAGAAAAAGGAAGATAAAGCTAGACATCAAATGGAGAGAAAGATAGTCACTTTTGCCAATATCCCATATTGGTCAAAATATGTTCATCCGTAGAGTAGAGAAGACATCAAGTTGCCAATGTGACATGTGGGAAATGAAAGAAAGAAGCTACTTTGGCCAAAGTAATTTTGCCGATGCCAAAATAACCTCACTTGGCCAAAGCTGGAAGTAACAAAGTACTATCTTTTCCTATAAATAGCAAGCTCACTATGTAAAATATATATCCATTCTTTTACAAGACACAAGAACTAGTCTGGTCCCTTCCTTGTATTTTTCTTTTAGTAAAAGTTATTTCCTTAATCTTTTAAATATTTTTAGTCTTTTAAAATCCTTTTAACTTTTTATACTCCATACTGGAGTAATTTCTTTTTGTTGGGATAGTTAATAAAACTTGATATTTATATTACTATCTCAGTTTTATTATATTCTTGGCTTAAACTTTCTATGTACATTTCATATTGTGCTGGAATGATAGTTCTTAAATAATCTATTATCATGTCAACATATTTTATCTCAAAGTTATTCGTATATTAATTTTATAATTCTCGCGGAGCAAAATTAATATATAATAACTAAATGAATAAAATAATAAAGTGAAAGTAATTTTTAGCAAACTATTCTTTTAGGATTGTAATCTTGCTTGCCTCGGTTTTAATTCTCAAGTAAGAATTGTTGGAGGAAAGATTATTGATTTTTAGTAAAAATATTCTCACGAAGTTTTTACTACCTTTTAGTACAATTCAAGCAAGACAAATATTTCGTTTTAATTGTTACTAGTTTTGATTGAATTAATTTACTTAACCTCACGGAGTGTTATTAATTGGTTATTTCTTAGTGAGCAAAATATAATTGTATTAGCAAGAAGCAATTATTCTTTAAAGAAATAAATATAAAAAGATTTTATTATAATAATATTATCAATTGAATTCAATGATTCACAACTATTTCTTAAATATAAATCTTCCTAAAGTTATTTGTTTTAGTTCAAGCAATTTATAATTTTAAAAATTAACTTTTTACCAATTTGATTCTCTCAAATAGAAGTAAAAATATAACAATTCTATAAGCATAGATTAATCAATCCCTATGGGACGATATCAAACCATCTAGAATTGACAAAGCACAAGCAGAAATATCTTATACACATTAAGCTCGTCAATTTTTTAGCGCCGTTACCGGGGATTGGCATACATCTACTGTAGATTAAATAGTTTGTTACTAATTTGAGTACTAATTATTATAATTATTGTTAATTTATTTTATTTTTTTAAAGAGTTTGTATTTTCTTTAATTCTAGAATTTTGAGTTGTTTGTGATTTGCTCTTCTACAAAAGAGTTGGCTAGTTACGATCCTGAAATTGAAAGATCTCTTCGATTGCGCAGGAAAGGACAAACAACATCTTCTCAAAGCATAACTCGTGAAGGAATGGAGAATGGGAAAATAGAAGACATCAACCAACTGGAAGTTCCATCACCCGTCCATGTAGAGGATCAGTTTGACGAAGTGGCGTCAAGACTAGCAAACAAAATACTTAGGGATTATGCTAGACTTGATCGCTTCAATGTGAATCTAGTGTCAGGAAACCCCCAGTAGCATGTCACGACCCAAACATCCTTCTGAAACACGTCGTATGTGATGACCCAAAAGATCATCTTGTGTAATTTAGTAAAAACTGTGTTCCGAGGCCCCGAAAGCCTCCGTTAATCTCACCTCGATGTGAGTGCATATCCCGAACGTGTAGCCAGGAAGTCTATATGTGGAAATGTGTTGAACAGTTGAATTTATGATAATTAATGGAATAAAGTTGACTTTGGTCAACATTTTTGGAAAACAGATCCAGACCCGTGATTTGACGGTCCCGGAAGGTCCGTAGGAAAATATGGGACCTGGGCGTATGCCCGGAATTGAATTCTGAGGTCCCAAGCCCGAGAAATGAATTTTTAAAGAAATTTTTTTTCTGAAAATAAGAAAGACTTTTGAAAATGAACTTTGGTGTGAAATCTGTGTTACCGAGCCCGTATTATGGTTCCGATGCCGGAACAGGTTCAATATGTGTTATGTGAGTTATCTGTAAAGTTTGAAAAGAAACGGACTTGGTTTGACGTGTTTCGGATCAAAATTGGAGAATTTAGAAGTTTA
>ML313429.1:0-32167 GCA_005239505.1 Nicotiana paniculata
TAAATTGAGAAGGAGGGGTGCTGCCACGTTGGGGGAGGGGTTAAGTTTTTCTCAATTTTATTAATTAATTATCTACTAATTTCAATTAACTAGTTAATTACACCATTAACCAATAATCCTCATAATTAAGAATTATCTCAAATTACTTAAAATACTGTTCATTTCTAACACCCTTATACACCTTACTATCATGGTCTTGTGGTACCTAGTATGGCACTAGTCCATAAATATAAGACATTTTAGCTCGGGCCTTATTTTATCCCAAACTGTCAAACTTTGACGAAATTCATTTGCTTCGATTCGCTTACCCTCTGGACTTTGCGAATTTACTTATCCCTTGTTTGAAATAGCATATATAATCTACCAATAATCTCATTCCCGAACTTACGTCGATTACCTTACGACGAATCTTTAACATACGAAAATACAAAATGTAATATTTCATTTCCGAGCTTATCTCAATTTACTTATGGTGTACTTCCATCTACGAAAACATGGGGTGTAACAATGGAGAGTAATGAAAAAGGGTATTGTCAAATGATGTAAATGAGTTGAACGATTATGGCAACACCATGTTCATGAATTACTTCTTGGTGAGAATTATGGTTCCCTGGGCCCAAATAACTAAATTGTTGATTTTGATATGAACTTGTGTTCCTTGAAATGATGATTCTTGTGGTTTGATTGTTTTTGGTTGTTGTTATGAAATATGATCGTTGGGTCGGATCAGGATACGGGCTGCAACACGAACTAATAAGGATAATGATATGTGAAGTAATAAGCGTGGCCGAAGTAATAAGGGTGGCCGAGGGAATAAGGATGGAATGTGGTCATTATCACCATCGAAATGCAAATTTATGAAACTTGATGAGATGTGAGGTAATAAGGGTGGTCGAGGTAATAAGGATGGAATGTGATCGTTATCACTATCGAAATTAAAATCGGGGAAACTCTTGAATGTGGTGATGTTGAAAGGAAAAAATGAGAGATTGTGAAACTTGTTGATTTTGGTTGTATCTTTCCACGTGCATTGGTTGAGTGGTTATATTACTATTTCTTACTTGTATACTATCTGATGTACTTGGGATAAAGTTTGTTCATACATACTAGTACTATTCCACAATACTAATGCCCCTTTTGCCGCGGGCGCTACATTTTCTTCTATGAATGTAGGTGGTTCTACCGCAGGTAATTCAGCCCACCGCCAGTAGTGCCTCTTCTCCTTTCCATCAGCTGTTCTGGTGAGCCCTACTTCCTCTCGGGTCCACGTGTGGCTCATGTCGCCTTATTTTGAGTTTATTATGTAGTGGAAGGTGTAGCCGGGGCCTTGTTTCCGGCAAGTATTATATAAATCTTTTGTATTCGCAGAGGCTCCGTAGACACAATGTGGGTAGTATACATATGTATTTTAGGTAAGTGATGGTATGGTTTGGAAATCGTGGTCCACGTTGTCAATGTTGTATGTATTTTGTAAGTATTTGGTATCATATGTTGGTAATGATAAAAATTAGAAATGAATTCAAGTTGAAAGTTTATGCTTAAGTGATAAATGGTTATTTCACATGAATAATATATATTGAAATCATGGGGTAACGCGTGGGTTAGGAAAGGCAAATCAGGTTCTCTTGACCAGGTTTATTCGGTTAGGTGCCGATCTCTTCCCTAGATTTTTGGGGCGTGACAATATATTAATGATGTTATATCGGTTTTGGCTAGATTTGGAGCAATCAGGAGACAATTTGAGAGGCAAGAGCATAGTGGACTAGTGTTGTGGCCCGGTAGAGGTAAGTAATGGTTATAAATCTTGTCCTGAGGGTATGAAACCCTGGACTACGTATTTCTCACTGATTTTTGAATGGCGCACACGTGAGATGACGAGTATATGGCGCGCAATTGGACTAGGTCCACTCCGCGACAACTAATGAGTTGCATATTGTACTCAAAACCTTATGTTAAATTATGTTCTAAAGATTGTTGAAACATTTGGGATATAAGCCGTGTTTGGGGCCTCGTGCCGATCTGTTTAGACCCCTTGGTCGCTTTTTACTGCTTTTTTCCTCACTATTTTTTGATGATTTCACTCAGCCACATTGTGCTTACTGTTTTCGAAACTCAGCCTGATTTACACTACTTTGAGATTTAAAATGATATTTTGGGTCGAGTACCCTGTTTTACTTATTCTCCCGAGGGTCTTTTTGAGAGGTTCTGCTGAGTGAGGCCGAGGGCCTGATTGTTAGGATATGTTATGCCACGAGGTGGCTTAATATTAGCTCTTGGGCTGAGGGAGCCCCTCCGGAGTTTGCACACACCCCCAGTGAGCGCACCGAGTGCCGAGTGATTGGGAGGCATGAGTGATTGGGAGGTTCTGAGTGATTTTGAGGTGCTGATTGACTTGTTACGAGTGATGGTGTGGTATGCCCGAGGGGCTGATTATTAGTGATTGTGAGGCATGCCCGAGGGGTTGATTATGATACATGTTTTTGCCCGATGGGCTACTTATGACTTTACTACTTTCACTCTGAACTTCTGAAATATGCTTTGCCTGAGGGGCCTCTATATGATTCATTTAATTTTCATACTAAATCTTTCGGTTTGAAGTTGTTAAAAATATGCATTCATCAAAGGACTTTTCTGAAGTTGGTTTTAAGGCATGATGACGTCATATATCAATGTTTATACTTTTGGAAAGAAAGGTTGTGCATATTGTGAATTGATGAAATTGATTTTTATGTGATTTCTTGCCACTCAGACTGGATTTATTTTCATTACTACTGAGTTGGCGTACTCACATTACTCCTTGCGCTCCTGTGTGCAGATTCAGGTGCAAATACCGAACATTAGCTATCTTTTCCGTGCAGAGCCACAGTGCGGGATATAGAGGTAGTTGTTCAGCGTCCACAACAATCTCTGTTTTCCCTTCTTGTTGTATCTAGCTATTCATTCGGAGGTTTTGTATAATAATAGTATACCTTTGGCTTATGTTTTCTTCGATATCCACGACATGTTGGCTCCGGGTTTTTTGGTTGGTGGCACTCTCTATTGGCCTAATGTATTTAGTAAACTCTACATATTTTATGAAATGCTTGAAATTGGATTGGAATTTGGAAAGAAATTGTGAACATGTGGTTATTGGCTAGCCTAGTTCCACGATAAGCGCCATCATGGCCGGTTAAGGTTTTGAGCTCGTGACAGTTGGTATCATAGCCTAGGTTACATAGGACTCAACGGTCATGAGCAGGTTGAGTAGAGTCTTGCGGACTGGTACGGAGACATCTGTAGTTATCTTCGAGAGGCTGCCAAACTTTTAGGAAACATTTCTATCTTTCTTGAACTCTTTCGTGCTTATCTATTGGTTCTTGAAATCTGAACTTACGTTATTCCATTCCCTCACAAATGGTGAGGACACGCCATACGGATAAGAGTGACAAGTCACCGGCTAGACCAGCGAGAGGTCGAGCCCACCCAACAGTCGGGACAGTACCATAGGATCCCCTTATCAATCAGGATCAGGTTCCCACCGATGGTGTTCCAACGGGACATGCTCAGGCACTGGCAGTGCCTATGGTTATTTCGGGTCTTCAAGAGACCTTATCTCAGATATTGACAGTGTGCACCAGTTTGGCTCAGGCAGTCGCCATGTCTTCTACTACCACCACCACAGCTCAGGCAGGGGGAGGCAATCAGACTCCAGCTGCCCAGACAGCTGAGTAGGCTGCACGGGGTATTCAGGCACCGGGAGCAGCCCCAGCTCAGCCAGTTGCTCCGGTCCAGGATTATGTGGTCCCTGCTATGCTTGAGGACGAGCAACGCAGGTTGGAGAGGTTCAGTAGACTTCTGCCTACGACTTTCAGCGGTACAGATGGAGAGGATGCCCAAGGTTTTCGAGATAAGTGCCAGAGGATACTACGTACTGCAGGTATTTTGGAGACCAGTGGGGTCTCATTTGTTACATTTTAGTTTCGGGGTGCTGCCTTTACTTGGTGGGAGTCATTCGAGAGGCGTAGGTCGGTTAGTTCAGTACCTCTCACCTGGCAAAAGTTCTCCACGATTTTTTGGAGAAGTATTTTCCTCAGTTTGAGCAGCTGCGCCAGGGAGAGTTATCAGTTACTCCGTACAAGATGAGGTTTTCCGAGTTGGCTAGGCATGTTTCTGAGATTTTCCCTACTGATAGGGAAAGGGTGAGGAGGTTTGTAGATGGGTTTTCTTATCAGCTCCGACTATTTATGATTGGGCGAGAGTATCGGGTGCTTTATTCCAGCAGGTTGTTGACATAGCTCAAGATATTGAGTTTGTTCGCCGCCAAGAGCGGGAGGAGAGGGAGGCCAAGAGGCCTCGTGGTTCGGGCAGTTCTAGCGTTGCTTCTTTCAGGGGACAGTTTCACCTGGGTAGGGGCCGTTCATTTAGGCATCCTCAAGGGTATTCAGGTTGATCTGAAGAAGATAGAGGCGGTGCAGAGTTGGGACCGAAGGTCCTCAGCTATAGAGATTAGGAGTTTCCTTGGTTCGGCGGGATATTATCATAGCTTTTGAGAGGGATTCTCTTCTATTGCTTCGCCATTGACAAAATTTAGCCAGAAGGGTGCTCCATTCCGATGGTCTGATGAGTGTGAGGAGAGCTTTCAGAAGCTCAAGTCAACATTGACCACAACTCTGGTACTAGTTTTGCCTACTGATTTGAGTTCTTACATAGTCTACGGTGATGCTTCTATAGTTGGTATGGGATTGGTATTGATGCAGGACTGTAGCGTGATTGCCTAAGCGTCGAGATAATTGATGGTGCATGAGAAGAATTATCATGTTCAAGATCTTGAGTTAACTTCCATTGTTCATGTCTTGGAGATTTGGCGGCAATATTTGTATGGAGTGCGGTGTGAGATTTTCACTGATCATCGTAGTTTTCAGTATCTGCTGAGGCAGAAGGACATGAGTTTGCGTTAGAGGAGATAGTTAGAGCATCTCAAGGATTATGACCTCACTATCTTATATCATCTAGGGAAGGCCAATGTAGTGGCTGATGCCCTGAGTCGCAGAGAAGAGAGTTTCGGTAGTCTAGCCTACCTTCCAGTAGCAGAGCGGCCATTAGACCTTGATGTTCATGCCTTAGCGGGTCGCTTGGTGTGATTGGATCTATCAGAGCCCCCGCGGGTGTTGTCTTGTGTAGTCTCCAGTTCTTCACTTTACGATCAGATTAGAGCGCGCCAGTATGATGATCAACATTTGCTTGTTCTTCAGGACATGGTCCGTGGCGGTGATGTCAGGGATGTGGTTATTGGTGATGATTGGGTCATGTGGATGCAGGGCCAGATTTGCGTGCCCAATATAGATGGGCTTCGAGATTTGGTTCTAGCTGAGGCCCATAGTTCACGGTATTCCCTGAATCTGGGTGACGCAAAGATGTATCAGGATTTGAGGTAGCATTATTGGTGGAGGCGGATGTAGAAAGATATTGTTGAGTTTGTGGCTCGGCGTTTCAACTGCTAGCAGGTCAAGTATGAGCACCAGAGACCAGGTGGATTGCTTCAGAGGTTTGATATTCCGCAGTGGAAGTGGGAGCGGATCAGCATGGACTTTATAATTAGACTCCCACGGACTTTGAGGAGGTTTGATGCTATATGGGTTATTTTGGATTGGCTGACCAAGTCCGCGCACTTCATTCCTGTTGGTACTACTTATTCTTCGGAGAAGTTAGCTAAGATTTATATGAGGGAGATTGTCCGATTGCATGGGATTCCAATTTCTATCATTTCTGACAGAGTTACTCAATTCACATCTCAGTTTTAGAGAGCCGTACAGAGAGAGTTGGGTACTCAGGTCGAATTGAGCACAACGTTTCATCTTCAGATCGACGGCCAGTCGGAGCGTACCATTCTAATTTTGGAGGATATGTTGCGTGCTTGTGTGATTGACTTTGGTGGTTCATGGGACTAGTTTTTGCCACTTGAGGCTTTATATGATAGGAGGTGCAGATCTCCGGTTGGTTGGTTTGAGTCGGGCGAGGCTAGGCTATTGGGCACAGACTTGGTTCAGGATGCGTTGGGTAAGGCAAAGTTGATTCAAGAGGGGCTTCGCACGGTGCAGTCTAGGCAGAAGAGTTATGCGGGCCGGAAGGTCCGATATATGTCTTTCATTGTTGGGGATAAGGTGTCGCCCATGAAGGGTGTTATGAGATTCAAGAAGATGGGTAAGCTGAGTCCCAGGTTCATTAGGCCATTTGAGGAGCTTTAGAGGGTTGGGGAGGTGGCTTATAGGCTTGCTATGCCTCGTAGTTTATTGGCTATTCATCCGGTGTTCCATTTTTCGATGCTCCAGAAGTATGTTGGTGACCCGTCTCATGTTTTGGACTTCAGCACAGTTCGGCTCGAGGGTGATATGTCATATGAGGTAGAGCCAGTGGATATTTTGGGTCGGCATGTCAAAAAGCTGAGGTCTAAGGATATAGTTTAAGTGAAGGTTCAGTGGAGAGGGCAGCCGGTGGAGGATGCCACCTGGGAGACCGAGCGGGAGATGCGGGACATATATCCTCACTTATTCCAGACTCCAGGTATGTTTCTAGAGCCGTTCGAGGATGAACGTTTGTTTAAAAGGGGGAGGATGTAACGACCCGGCATGTCATTCCGTGAAATTTACCCTGTTTGCCCCATTTCTGCATTTGTTATATATTGCTAGCCTGCTTATGTTGTGTTGGGTCAGTTGGTTTGGGTCCGGAGTGGTCATGGTGAGAATTGAGGCATTTAGTCTCCTAAAGTAGCTTAAAAGTTGAGAAAGTCAACTGAGAGTTGACATATTGGTGAACGACCTCGGAATGGGATTTTATGGCTCGGATAGATTCGTTAGGTAATTTGGGGCTTAGGAGTGTGATCGGAATGAAGTTGTGATGTCCGGTGTAGAATTAGGCTTGAATTGGTGAAAGTTAGATTTTGGCGATCTCCGGTCGTCAGTGGAAAATAAGCTATCGGGGTCGGAATGGGATTCCGGAAGTTGGAGTAGGTTAGTAATGTCATTTTGGGCAAGTGTCCGAAATTTCTGGTCAATCGAAGGTGTTTTGGTTGGTTTCGACGTAGTTTGCAAAATTTGCAAGTTTCAAAGTTCATAGGCTTGAATTTTATGTAATTTTTGTGTTTTCGTGTTTTTTTTAGTGTTTCAAAGGCTCGACTAAGTTGGAATAATGCTATGGGGTGTGTTGGTATGTTTGGTTAGGGCCCCGAGGGGCTCGGGATTGATTTCGGATTGTTGGCAGAGTTTTGAACTTGGAAATTTGCAGCAATTAGCTGCAGGTGTAAGTTTTTGGTGTTGGCCGCACCTGCGGATGGGTAGTCGCAGGTGCAATGTCGCAGGTGCGAAAGGAGGCTAGGCAAGGGAAATCAGTAGGTGCGAAGAGATGGCCGCACCTACGAAGCCATAGGTGCGGAGAAGTAGCCGCAGGTGTGAGAATTGGTCTGTTAGTGGGATTGCGCAGATGCGACTAAGTGTTCGCATGTGCGGAAATGCTGGGCAGAACAGTATAAAAGAGACCTCCATGAAATTTGCATGCAGTTGGAGCTCTTGTGAAGGCTAATTGAAGAGGGAATTCGTGGTTCTTCAGTGAAGGTAAGTTCTCGTGTTACTAAAATTGTTTCTATGCTATTTTGTTCGGATTAGGCTTGTAAAATGAAGGATTAAAGTAGGTAAAAGATGGGAAGAATGGGTGGAGGATTGGAAATTTTTTTTGGTAATTTGGGTGGGCAATTGTGGCCCGATTGTGATGTTTTTGGTATGTGTAGAATCGTGGGAGGACGAGGTTTCTAGTGATGTAAAATTTATCAAATTCCGAGACGTGGGCCCGGGGCTCGTGTTTGGCCGAATTTCGAGATTCTTGTATAATTTATTAGTTTTCGATTGGGTTGTGTTCCTTTAGTATATATTAACGATGTTAAACTGGTGTTGGCTAGATTCGGAGCAATCGGGAGCCAATTTGAGGGCAAGAGCATATTGGACTAGTGTTGTGTCCCGGTAGAGGTAAGTAATTGTTATAAATGTTGTCCTGTGGGTATGAAACCCCAGAGTACGTATTTCTCACTGATTTTAGAACGGTGCACACGTCGGATTACGAGTATGTGGCGCACACTGATTTTTGGATTGGACTAAGTCAACTCCACGGAAACTAATGAGTTGCATATTTTACTCAAAACCTTGTGCTAAATTATGTTCTAAAGATTGTTGAAATATTTGGGCTATAAGCCGTGTTAGGGACCTCGTGCCGATCTGTTTTGACCCCTTGGGGGATTTTTACTGTTGTTTTCCTCACTATTTATTGATGATTTCACTCAGCCACATTGTGCTTACTGTTTTCGAAACTCAGCCTGATTACACTACTTTGAGATTTAAAAATAATTTTTTGGGTCGAGTACCCTGTTTTACTGATTCGCCCGAGAGGATTTTTGAGAGATTCTACTGAGTGAGGTCGAGGGCCTGATTGTGAGGATATTATAGGCCATGAGGTGGCTTGATATTAGCTCTTGGGCTGAAGGAGCCTCTCCGGAATCTGCACACACCCCTAGTGAACGCACCCGTAAGGACCCGTAAAACTTTCTCGTTTAAAAATAATGTCGAACGAGTCCCCGAGTTGTTTTATTGTGGGAATCTTTGAAACGGACCTAAATTGAATAAAAAGTACCCCGAGAATTAATGAATATAATTTTCCAGAAACTTGGTGTTATGCGACGCACTATGCAATCGCACAGCGTGTATGCAGACCGCATAATGGTCGCATACATGGGCAGATTACAACCCCATTTGAAGTCAACTATGCAGTCCAGTATGCGATCGCATAACGTGTATGTAGACCGCATAATTGGTCGCATACCTGGGCAGTGTGTTCTGGATTTTTGACCCATCCTGAGGGCCATTGTGCGGTCAGATCTGCGAACCGCATGTCAGGAATGCGATCGCATTCTTGACCGCATTCTTGTGTCGGGCCCTCTTTTTCCTAATTTTTAAAACCCGGCCCCAGTTCATTAAAATACCCCCCCCCCCTCTTCATTTTAACCATTTTTCTGAGATATTAAAGAGAGGAAAGAGTGGGTCCTAGAGAGAGAAGGTCCGAACTTCATCAAATTGGTCTTCCTTCATCACTCAGGGTTGGAACTAATCAAGTAGAACACAAATTTCTTCACTCTAAGAGGTAAGCTTCCACCCTATTAACCCTAAATTTCCAAATTTTTATAAAATGAAACATGGGTAGGATAGTTCATAAAGATGGGGTTAAGAACCTTGCATGCCTGTACCCAATCTACCATAATCTAGTAAAGGAAAATAGGTTGGGTAACCTTTCACTAAAAAGGGGTTGTTTAATCTAAAAAGAATACCTAGTGCTTGGTAGAAAGCTCAAATAAGTTCAAGACATGTTCATGATTCCTAATTCTACGATTAAATATGCCGTATTGTGAATTAGATAAATGGTGCTAGAAGGTCCGGTAATTTGAAATAGAGAGTAAGGAAAGATCCCAATACGAGGTATGTATGGCTAACTTTAACCCTTGTAGAATCCTTTTGTTGGGTCCGAGTATTTGGTATGTGTACTTTGTTTGGAAATATGTGAATTGATTATTCAAACGTGTTGAGACATGAGATTACATTCTCTAGTTTTCCTAGTTGATTGTCATGCTACCGTACTGTATGAGGTTGTGAAAGGTGTTTGATGTGTAATGAACGAAAGATTGATAATATGCTCAAATCTGGGATTGTGTAAAAAATAGTTAAAAGTCGTACGTGCAAAGTAATGAAAAAGAGTATTGTGAAACTATGTAACTGAATTGTTCGATCATGGAAACACCGTGTTCATGGAATTACTACTTGATAAGAGTTATGGTTCCTTGGGCCCAAATAAATAAGTTGTTGATATGAACATGTATTCCTTGAAAGTATTATTCTTGTAATGAAATTGTTTGTGCTTGTTCTTGTGAATTTAAATTGTCAGGCGGGGTCAGGTTGGGCGCCGCAACACGAAGTAATAAGGTTGATGGGTTGTGGTGACAAGGGTGGCCGAGGTAATAAGGGTGGCGGGGGTAATAAGGATGGAATGTGATCGTTATCACTACTGAAATGAAAATCTATGAGCTCTTGAATATGATGATGTTGAAAGGGGAAAATGTGAGATTGTGAAACTTGTTTGATTTTGGTTGTTTCCTTCCACGTGCATTGATTAATTGGTTCTATTGTTGTTCCTTAATTGTGTATTATTTGATTATACTTGGGATAAAGTTTGTTTATACATACTAGTACTATTCCACAGTACTAACATCCCTTTTGCCGGGGGCGCTGCATCTTTTATATGGATGTAGGTGGGTCCATAGCAGGTTGCTCATCTCGCCGTTAGGGGTTCCTTCTTCTCATCCTTTTTCAGCTGTACTCGCGAGCCTCACTTCCTCTAGGTGTGTAGTTCATGTCATCTCCCTTTTGAGTATATTATGTACTGTAAGGTATAGCCGGGGCCTTCTTGTCGGCAAGTATTGTATAAACTCCTAGTACTCCTAGAGGCTCCGTAGACACTATGTGGGTGTATATGTATATTTTGGGCAGTGGTTGTATGTATTTGTAATCATGGTCCATATCGGGAAGTGTAGTATCTAATATGTATAAATTGGGAAATCTAGTACAATAATGTAAAATGAGTTAAAAATTGGACTTATTGTGGTAGTCACGCACTTTTAAGCTTATCTCACTATTTCACATAAATAATGTAAGTTATAAACACGGGGAAATGCGTTGGGTGGGAAAGGAAAATCAGGTTCGCTTGACTGGGGTCATCCGGTCGAGTGTCGGTCACGTCCCTTGATTTTGATGCGTGACAAACTTGGTATCAGAGCCTAAGGTTTTAAAAGTTTCCTAGGATGTCTCGGAGTCATGTCTAGTAAAGCCCTTCTTATCGATGTGTTGTCGATCACATCTATAATTTGGGGGCTACATGGACATTTAGAAAAAACTCTTTTTATTGTTACTCTGTATCGTGCGGTTAAGTGGAAAGTGGGAATATTCTTGCCTAACTCGTGCTCTTTTCCAAAATTTTCAGTGATGGCACCAAGGAAGAGAGCTCGACTCGGCGTAGAGGCCAATGCCGCCCCAATTGTTGTCGTGAATTCTCTGCCCGATGGTGCGGGTGAGAGAGAATCCCCGACCTTGAATCCGTCTGGCGTATCTGTTCCAGATCAGAGTGTTCCTATTCCTGCTGCGGCGGAGGGTGCCACAACCCCTCCCGCCTATATTCCTGATCCTTCTTCGGTTCCAGCGGACCTCAGGGGAGCTATTCATATGTTGACCCAGTTAGTGGCCGCTCAAGCCAAAAGATCTCATGCAGACCCTGAATCCCCGAGCGGACATGGAGATTCCGCCGGTTCCAGAGTCAACCAGTTTTTACGGCTGGCCCCTCCAGAGTTCTCACGTATTGGTCCAGATGCTGATCTCCAGGACTTTCTAGATGAAATGTATAAAACGCTTCGGGTTATGAAGGCTACAAAGACAGAGGGGGTTGAGTTAGCATCTTACAGGCTGAGGGGAGCAGCGTATTCCTGGTTTGAGATGTGGGAGGATTCCCGTGGGGATGGAAGTCCTCCAGCGAGATAGGATGAGTTCGTTCATGCTTTTATGGATCACTTATTGCCTGCCGAGACCATGGCAGCCCGTGCTATGGAGTTTGAGGTTCTCAAGCAGGGTAATATGAGTGTGTGGGAGTACCACATGGAGTTCGTGAGGTTGTCAAGGAACGCTCCTAAGTTGGTATCGACTATGGATGCCAGAGTTCGACGATTTGTTCAGGGCCTCAGTCCTTTGGTTGTGAACGAAGCTGCTACAGCTGCCTTGCACTCAGAAATGAATTACGGTAAGATAATGGGATTCGCCCTGGTCACGGAGGCTAGAAAATTAAAGATAAGGTCGGAGAGGGAGAGTATTAGCCGGGCCTAGTCAGCGGTCCACTCAGGGAGTTAAGTTGGAGGAGGGAGGCCAGTTCAGGGGCGAGGGCCATCAGGGCCATCCCGGTCTTATGGTCAGTCCTTATCCAGTGCGTCGCCATCAGTGCCCCGTTATCAGTAGAGCAGTCACTAGGGGCCAAGATTAGGTAACAGGAGACCCTATCAGTCCGGTCGTCCAGGAGGGAGGTTCCATCCGCAGATGAGGGCTATGTGCCTTAAGTGTGGGAGGTTCCATACCGAGTCTTGTTACCTGGATAACCCCATATGCTACGAGTGTGGGGTGTGAGGTCATATTCAGCGGGATTGTCGTGTGCCCAGTCAGGGCATAGGTAGTGGTTTTGCTCAGCCATCCGGTTCTTCAGTCACCGCATCTTCAGTACGTCCTCCAGCTCCAGCATGGCATGGTGCAGTTAGAGGTGGGGCCCGTGGTAGAGGTGTACCCAGCCAGTTCTATGCTTTGAGTGGTCGCGAGAGTGCGGAGGTTTCCCCAGATGTTGTTACATGTATTCTGACTGTCCAAGCCCTTGTTTGTTATGCCCTTATTGATCCGGGGTCCTCCTTGTCCTATGTTACCCCATTTATTGCTTCAAGTTTTGGGATAGAACCCGAACAACTTCATGAGCCGTTGTCTTTGTCGACTGCGGTTGGTTATTCCATTACAGCCACATGAGTCTATAGGAATTGTGTTATCACGGTGTGTGGTCGAGATACCACGACTGATCTTATCGACCTTGGGATTGTAGATTTTGATGTTATCATGGGGATGGGTTGGCTTTACTTATGCTTTGCTAAACTCGACTGCCGAACCAGAATTATGAGACTATAGTTTCCTAACGAGTCAGTTATTGAGTGGAAAGGGAATGGTGGTGCCAAAGGGTAGGTTTATTTCCTACCTTAAGGCCACGAAGATGATTAAAAAGGGGTGTATTTATCACTTGGTCCGGGTTGCAGACGTATATGCCCCCTAGTCCGTTCCAGTCGTGAATGAGTTTCTTGAAGTGTTTCCGGAAGAGCTTCCAGGGGTTCTGCCAGATAGAGAGATCGATTTCGGGATTGATGTATTTCCAGATATGCATCCAATATCTATTCCACCATACAGAATGGGCCTAGCAGAGTTGAGGGAGTTAAAGAAGCAGTTGAAAGACTTATTAGATAAGGGGTTCATTCGGCCGAGTGTGTCGCGGTGGGGCGCTTCGGTTCTTTTCGTTAGGAAGAAGGATGGGTCACTTCAGATGTGTATTGATTATCGGCAGATCAACAAAGTCATTATAAAAAACAAGTATCCACTGCCTCGGATAGATGGTTGGATCGACCTATTGCAGCGTGCAAGTTTCTTCTCCAAAATTGATTTACCGTCGGGATATCACTAGTTGAAGATCAAAGAGCAGGATATTCCTAAGACCGCCTTCAGAACCAGTTATGGCCATTTTAAATTCATGGTAATGTCTTTTGGACTGACCAATGCTCCAACATTTTTGATGGATCTTATGAATCGAGTTTTCATACCGTTTCTTGACCCCTTCGTGATTGTTTTTATTGATGACATCCTTGTCTACTCGAACAGTCGGGAGGATCATGCTAATCACCTCAGGGCAATTATGCAGACTCTTCATCAGCACCAATTGTATGCCAAGTTTTCAAAATGTGAATTTTGGCTGGAGTCAGTCACATTTTTGGGTCATGTTGTTTCCAAAGAAGGGATTAAAGTTGAGCCCTAGAAGATCACAGCGGTGAAGGATTGGCCTGGACTGACGACCCCGACAGAGATTCACAGTTTCTTGGGTCTAGCTGTGTATTATCGGAGGTTTGTAGAGGGGTTATATACCCTTGCCTCCCCATTGACTAAATTGACGCAGAAGGCAATGAAGTTCCAATGGTCCGATGCTTGTGAGAAGATCTTTTAGGAATTGAAGTCAAGATTGACTTCAGCACCGGTGTTGAATTTGCCAGAACGCACTGAGGGATTTGTGGTTTATTGCGATGCTCCGAGGCTTGTTTGGGATGTGTGTTGATGCAGCCCGGGAAGGTTATAGCCTATGCTTCCAGACAACTGAAGAATCATGGGAAGAATTATCCGACGCGTGATTTAGAACTCTCGGCAGTTGTGTTTGCATTAAAAATCTGGCGGCATTAAGAATATGGGGTCCATGTGGACGTGTTCTCAGACCACAAGAGTCTTCAATATTTTTTAAGGCAGAAGGAGTTAAATTTAAGGCAGCGGCGATGGTTAGAATTGCTTAAGGATTATGATATGAACATTATGTACCATCCAGGGAAAGCAAATGTAGTGGTTGACACTCTCAGTCGGAAGTTTATGGGTAGTTTGGCTCATTTGGAGGATGATCAAAGACCGTTGGCTTGTGAGGTTTGTCAGTTGGCTAGTCTGGGGGTCTGTCTCTCGACCTTAGACGAGGGGAAAGTCATAGTGGCAGAATCATCACTTGTAGCGGAAGTCAAGGAGAAGCAGTTTATTGATCCAGCATTGGCACAGTTGAAGGAGGCAGTTTTGAATAGCAAGATCTCGGCATTTTTGCTCGAGAGCGATGATGTTTTGTGGTGCCAGGGAAGGTTATGTGTTCCTAATGTGGATAATCTTCGGGAGAGGGTGATGGCGGAAGCTCACAATTCCAGGTATTTTGTGCACCCAGGTTCTACGAAAATGTATCAAGATCTCCGGGAAATTTATTGGTGGAGCAGCATGAAAAGAGGTGTGGCGGACTTTGTATCTAAATGTCCGAACTGTCAGCAGGTGAAGGCCAAGCATTAGAGGCCTGGTGGGTTAACTGAGCTTATGGAGATTCCAATAAAGAAATGGGAAATGATCAACGTGGATTTAGTGGTAGGGTTACCTCGCACTCAGCGTAAGTTCGACTTGATTTGGGTGATAGTGGATCGACTCACGAAATCAGCTCACTTCTTGTCGGTCAAGTCCACCGATACTGCAGAACAGTACGCTCTGTTATATACTAAGGAAATAGTCAGGCTTCATGGTACTCCAGTTTCTATTATATCAAACCGAGGGGCCCAGTTCACAGCTAATTTTTGGAGGAAATTTCAGCAAGGTTTGGGTACTCAGGTAAATCTCAGCACAGCATTCCACCCACAGACTGATGATCAGGCATAGCGCACTACTCAGACCCTTGAAGATATGTTACGGGCTTGTGTATTGGACTTCAAGGGTAGCTGGGATGATCATTTACCGCTTATCAAATTTTCTTATAATAACAACTTTCACGCTAGTATTCAGATGGCCCCATTTGAGGCATTGTAAAGAAGGAGGTGTTTATCTCCGATTGGGTGGTTCGAGGTTGGTGAAGCAGAATTGTTAGGGCCAGATCTTGTGCACCAGCGTTGGAAAAAGTCAGATTCATTCGGGAGAGGATGAAAGACGCTCAGAGCCGTCAAAAATCCTATGCAGGCGTTCGTCGAAGAGAATTGGAATTCCAAGTTGATGATTGGGTATTCTTGAAGGTATCTCCCATGAAGGGAGTGATGCGGTTTGGGAAGAAAGGAAAAATGAGGCCAAGGTATGTCGAGCTATATCGAATTGCTCGAAGGATAGGACAAGTGGCTTATAGGTTGGATTTAACCCCATGAATTGTCATTAGTTCATCCGGTGTTCCACGTGTCCATGTTAAAGAAAGTGGTTGGAGATCCATTGGTCATCGTGTCAGTTGAGACCATTGAGGTTAATGAAGAATTATCATATGAGGAGGTTCCGGTTGCTACCCTTGATAGATAAGGCCGTAGATTGAGGAACAAAGAAATTGCTTCAGTTAAAGTAATTTGGCGAAGTCAACGCGTTGAGGAAGCTACGCGGCAGGCGCAAAATGAGATGAAAGAAGGATATCCCCCAATTGTTTTAATAAGTCTAGTAGTGATGTCAGAGCCCTCTCCTCTAAGCACATTATACTTTACGTTCGGTTCTGTGCAAAAGCACCACATCTTAGTCTAGTTGCCTTATTGCTGTAATTTCCCAATGTGTGCTAAAACTGAACTCGCTGTTCTATTTGGGGTAGTGTGCAACCCTTGAGGTAAATGAACGTTTTGTGAAACATATGTGCTAGGCAAGTGATTAATTGTAGAATAGGTTGGTAGTAATTAATTGAAATGAATACAGTATATTGAGGTGATTGGGTTGTATGGGGCTCATTAAAACAACCAAGTTATGTGCAAAAATGTGAATCATGTGCAATTTGTGGTATAGGAATAAAGAACTATGTGTAGTTGACAAAATTATTTAATATCTGCAAATTGTTGAGTAAAAACGTTATGTGTGAGTTATTAGGTGATCAAAATTGTGTAATGGTGCTTGGAAAAGTGTTTTGGGGGGGCTCTCTTGCAGGTAGGTAGGTCTAATTACAGAGGGAACTCTGGCAAACTTTTTCTGAAATATTGGAGTTAGTAAAAATCTGGAAGCTGCATATCATGCTTTCAAATCGAAATGATTTCCAAAACACTCATTCGAGGACAACCGATTTTTAAGGGGGGGGGGAGGANTGTGGGAATCTTTGAAACTTACCTAAATAGAATAAAAAGTGCCTCGAGACTTAAAGAATATAATTTTCCAGAAAGTAGGTGTTATGCGACGCACTATGCGATCGCACTGCGTGTATGCGAACCGCATAATGGTCGCATACTTGGGGTAGATTACAGCCCCATTTGAAGTCAACTATGCTATTCAGTATACGATCGCATAACGTGTATGCGGACCGCACAATTGGTCGCATACTTGGGAAGTGTGTTCTGGATTTTTGGCGCATCATGAGGGCCATTGTGCCGTCAGATCTCTGAATCGCATGCCAGGAGTGCGATTGCATTCCTGACCGCATTTTGTGTCGGGCCCTCTTTTTCCTAATTTTTAAAACCAGGCCCCGGTTCATTAAAATGACCCCCTCCCCCCCCCCTCTTCAGTTTTAACCATTTTTCTGAGATATTAGAGAGAGGAAAGAGTGGGTCCTAGAGAGAGAAAGTCCCAACTTCATCAAATGGTCTTCCTTCATCACTCAAGCTTGGAACTAATCAAGTAGAACACAAATTTACTCACTCTAAGAGGTAAGATTCCACCCCATTAACCCTAAATTTCCAAATTTTTATAAAATGAAACATGGGTAGGATAGTTCATAAAGATGGGATTAAAAACCTTGCATGCATGTACACAATATACAATAATCTAGTAAAGGAAAATAGGTTGGGGTAACCTTTAATTAAAAATTGGTTATTTAATCTAAAAATAAGACCTAGTGCTTGGTAGAAAGCTCAAGTTCAAGACATGTTCATGATTCATAATTCTAATATTAAATGTGTCGTATTGTGAATTAGATCAAGGGTGCTAGAAGGTCCGGTGATTTGAAATAGAGAGTAAGGAAAGACCCCGATACGAGATATGTATGGCTAACTTTAACCTTTGTAGCATCCCTTTGTTGGGTCCGAGTATTTTGTATGTGTACCTTGTTTGGAAATATGTGAATTGATTGTTCAAACGTGTTGAGCATAAGATTCTATTCTCTAATTTTCCTAGTTGATTGTCATGCTACCGTTCTATATGAGGTTGTGAAAGGTCTTTGATGTGAAATTTGGCCGAGGTAATAAGGGTGGCCGAGGTATGATGATGTTGAAATAGGAAAATGACAGATTGTGAAACTTGTTTGATTTTGGTTGTTTCCTTCCGCGTGCATTGATTAATTGGTTCTATTGTTTTTTCTTAATCGTGTATTGTTTGATTGTACTTGGGATAAAGTTTTTTATACATACTAGTACTATTCCATAGTACTAACGTCCCTTTTTTCGGGGGAACTACATCTTTTATATGGATGTAGGTGGGTCCATAGCAGGTTGCTCAACTCTCCGTTAGTGGTTCCTTCGTCTCATCCTTTTTCAACTGTACTAGTGATCCCCACTTCCTCTCGGGGCCATGTGTAGTTCATGCCATCTCCCTTTTGAGTATATTATGTATTGTAAGGTGTAGCCGGGGGCTTGTTTCTTGCAAGTATTGTATAATCTCCTAGTACTCCAAGAGGCTCCGTAGACACTATGTTGGTGAATGCATATATTTTGGGCAGTGGTTGTATGTATTTGTCATCGTGGTCCGTATGGGGAAGTGTCGTATCTAATATGTATAAATTGGGAAATGTAGTACAATAATGTAACATGAGGGAAAAATTGGACTTATTGTGGTAGTCAAGCACTTTTAAGCTTATCTCACTGTTTCACATAAATAACGTAAGTTATAAACACGGGGAAACGTGTTGGGTGGAAAAGGCAAATCAGGTCCTCTTGACTGGGGTCACCCAGTCGAGTGCTGATCACGTCCCTCAATTTTGGGGCGTGACAGCACCGAGTGTCGAGTGCCGAGTGCCGAGTGACTGTGAGGTGCTGAGTGACTAATTATGAGTGATGGTGACTTATGCCCAAGGGGCTGATTATGAGTGACTATATGGCATGCCCGAGGGGCTGATTATGATAATTTTTTTTGCCTGAGGGGCTACTTATGACTTTACTACGTTCACTATGAACTTATGAAATATGTTTTTCCCGTGGGGCCTCTATATGATTCATTTTATTTTCATACTAAATCTTTCGGGTTGAAGTTGTTAAAAATATGCATTCTCCAAAGGAATTTTCTGATGTTTGTTTTAAGGCATGATGACTTCATATATCTATGTTTATACTGTTGGAAAGAAATGTTGTGCATATTGTGAATTGATGACATTGATTTCTATGTGATTTCATGCCAGTTAGACTTGATTTATTTTCATTACTAATGAGTTGGCGTACTCACATTACTCCCTGCACCTCTGTGTGCAGATTCAAGTGCAGATACCGAGCATAGTAATGTTTTTCGTGCGGAGCCAGAGTGCGGGATATAGAGGTAGTTGTTCAGTGTCCGCAACAATCTCTGTTTTCCCTTCTTGTTGTATCTAGCTATTCATTCAGAGGTTTTGTATAATAATAGTATACCTTTGGCTTATTTTTCTTAGATACTCATGACATGTTGGCTCCAGGTTTTGGGGTTGGTGGCACTGTTTATTGGCCTAGTGTATTTAGTAAACTCTGTATATTTTATGAAATTCTTGAAATTGGATTGGGATTTAGAAAAAAATTGTGAACATGTGGTTATTGGCTAGCCTAGTTCCATGATAGGCGCCATCACGGCCGGTTTAGGTTTTGGGGTCGTGACATATTAATTACCAATTTCTTTATTAACTTGATAATTCTACAATTAATCCAATAATTAACCAATTATCCACATAATTAAAAATTATCTCAAATTACGTAAAATACTACTTACTTTTATTTCACTTTATACACCTTACTATCATGGCCATGTGGCATCTTGCATGGTACTAATCCATAAATATCAGGTATTTTAGCTCGGGCCGTATTTTATCTCAAAATGTCGAACTTCAACGAAATTTATTTTTTGATTTTCTTACCCTCTCACCTTCACGAATTTACTCATTACTTGTTTGAAAAATCATAAAAATCTCATAATCTTAAAATAATCTCATTCCCGAACTTACGTCGATTAACTTACTATGAAACTTTAAATTAAAAAATGCGGGATGTAATATCTCATTTCCGAGATTTCATCAATTTACTTATGGCCTACTTTCTCGTATGAAAACATGGGGTGTAACATCATCCCCCCATTTGGAACATTCATCCTCGAATGCTGACTGATGCACATATCATTTTTATGTCTTCCAAATACTTTAGTACTCTGCTTGCCATCTAGGCAACTGTTCAGTGAATAATTCCAAAGGCCAGGGCATTCTCCCCCTTTAATCCTTCCAATATCATAAATGTTGCTACCTTCTATCATGCAGAATGTACGACTCTGACCTTGTAAGTGCGCATACACATCTCTTGTTTCCTTTTTCCTCGGATTTGTTTTTGGCCATTACTAAAGTTCTTCGCTTGGTATTTTGTCGAACATATGAATATTTCTATATCTTATTTCATAGACCTGGTTATCCATCTGTATGACTTTACTGTATCTAAGTAGGTCATACTATACCATAACTCTTACCTCAATCTCTCGTTATTGAGGTCTGCTTCCAAATTCGAGGTTACTTTCATTGCTTATCTAGTATATATAACTATATGTCCTTTAATGCTTCTGCGTTACTATTTATCTTTAAAATGACGGCCTAATCTCATCTCATACTTTATAACTTTTATCCATCCATTGTTGATTCACCTCAGTATCGATCTATAAATAACTTAACCTTTTATGAAACACTACCTCAAGGGTTCACGTTTCATCGGGGAACATCTGAAATGATTAGACTGATCCACCTGGGGAGATATCATGATTTCATAACGGTATCTCACAGCATCTCAATGTCATTCACCTTATATGAGTATTTTAATCATGTCCAATTCATGAGATCCTGGGCTTAATACTGAGGACTTATCCATTTTTCGTTACCTTCTTACTCGCCTGTTCCTATCCTTACTCCTGTCTCCTAGAACCTTGTCCCTCACCATACAATAGATTGTGACCTACACATATATATTTATATTACTTTGAACCTTTCAACTTGCTTGCATCATAGATTTCCTTATGTCATTTTGGAACATCAAGCGAGACATCATATCGTCTCTAACTCTTCTTTACTCTCTTGATCTGGCTTTTCTATACCTAGACCATAGGCTGGAAGATATGCTACTGACGATGCAACTATTATTCCTAGATATTGAATCCCCATGCATCTAGCTTTTGTCCGAAGTATGTACTATTCACTATTTTCTGCCTTTGAGTATCTCGTACATTGTTTACCTTTACCTTACTTACCTTAAAATCTCGCATCATATCTTCTATCTCTTTCATGACCTCCATTCCACCTAGGTGTAATTCACGTCCATAACTTGAAGCTCTATTATAATACTTGTACCTCTGGTGCATACACAATCAGGTGGGATCTTTGTACTGACTTCTTATAAGGCTGGTACTTTTCTAACCGGATTTATCGTAGGGTCATTATAGAATATGTTTGTTGTAATATCCCTCTTTACTTATAATATTAAGAGTGACCATGTAATGTGCTCAATCACGATTTCTATAATTTTCTGGGTCCAATAATCAGATTCCTAATTTACTTTGTTGATGTAACTCTTTAGTTTCCTCCTTCTTCTAATCAACCTTTATGTAGGCTTAAGAAATCTCCTGATCTGCGGTTAATGGTATTTGTTATTATGTTTATCCTTTCATGGGCGCTATGGAATATCCATGATATAATCCTTTAACAATTCGATCTATGAGCTGGGCTCAATTCTTTCTTTTAACTTATATTGGAATCTTCCACGACTGTATATGGTAAATGTACAAAATCCCAAAGTCTTAAGTGCAACCATAACGTAACTAACTCTAAATCATTGATCGAATAATTCTTTTTGTTCCTTCTCCGCTTTCTTTAAATGTAAGATTTTACTTCTCCTGGTCTTTCTTCCCCCTTGCGTGTGCATACTTAGCTTATCTTAGTGCCCACACATATCGGAATTCTATACAACTCATATGATCTTGAATATCACTTATGATTTTACTCCCCGTTCAATAGCCACGGTAGGTGCCACCATCTTATGGAGTACATACAATGTTTTTGTGAGATCGTTGCTACAAGACCATTTCCTTTTTAGTTCATTGTTCTTAGGGTGTAGCCTTATTCCTTATTTCCTTAGCTATTCTTTCATTGTAGTATTTAGGGAAGACCCTCTGACTCTTGTAAAGCTGCGAGCTTATTACATCGTATACCCAATAGATTTTTTGATGTTCTTTCTCACCACTAATTATCCGTAGTTACTTATCTCCACACCCTTATGCTTGTAGGGTTACTTCTGAACTAATATTTCGATTTCCTTCCCAGCAGTACCCTGTCACACTCATACGGTACCTTTAACTATCCCAACTCCTATATGAATATTTCTCAAGTATTATAATGACATTATTGCGAGGCTGAATTCACTATATTGGGTTTTACTATCTTTAACTTACATGATCTGCTGACTCGTCTTTAACCTCCTGTTTAGACATAACTAGGCTCTTCCCGAATAAATTACTAACTACTCATTAGCCCATCCTCATAATAATATTCCGCTTAATCTTTATGAGGTTATATCTTTGTCTTAACTTATGTATCACAATGGCTCCTTGTTTATGAATAACACCCCGGGCAGGAACCCTTACTTCCTTTCCTTGACGTTGTGCTTGTATAACATTCTAGAATTGTAGCATATCAGTAGGATTTGAATAAGTGCAATTTCGTCTCTTTTCATTTTTTTCGCATTCTTCCTTTACCATTCCATAATTACTAGAACCCCTTAATTCGGACTTAATACACCATCACTCCATATTCCCCTTTTAGGGGAGTACTGACATTTAGTTCTACGATGATCTATGTATAAATGATAAACATCTTCATCTTTGGTGTCTTTCCACATAATCAATGACCCGCACTCGCCTTGCGGTAATCCTTCTGTACCAAGGATAAAAATTTCCTTACTCATGAGGGAAACACCTAGGGTAACTGGCACCTACAGTCCCTTAAGATTAACTTTGCTCACATTGCTTGCCTTAGGTAAGCGTCTTCCTGAACGACCATTCTCAAAATTCCTCATGAATCTTCTTTTGTGGTCAATTCTATTATTACCAGAATGCAATCTGAAATTCTCATGATGCTGACTATTATTCAATCAATTAACCGCTAATTCATGTCTAGCTTGTCTTGTTCACTAGCCAATACTGATTTTTATTACTCTGGGGCTCTCCCTTCTGGTAGTCGCGTTGGAGTCACAAACCTTTTTCTCGAACAAAGATATGACTTTGTGGCCTATACTCTTTTGTTGTCTCAAGGTCTGACTCTTCTCGTCTGTTCCTTAACTTGACTATATATCCTATAATATCGTTATTTACCATTGTCATCCATGCATCACATCTTGCTCATAACGCTTCATTAACTCTCTTCTCATTTCCTGCTAACATTTCTGCTTATCACTTTGTTTTAAAATTTTCAACAAGACATTCTTTTGTTTTTAGCTCCCGTCGCTCTATCTATTAGCTCTTCGATTTGCCTAACATTCTTTCTTTACTAGGGACGGGAGCCATACTAAGGTAACATTTATCCTTTCAAGTCTTCCAGTGCCTATATTTGTAGTAATCATATCTAGATGTACTATTTTTTAGTGTACCATCTGGGTGTCTCACAAGGAGATTTTGTTAGCACATTTCCAATATGCTTTGGAAATGTCAATTAACGCAAACAATCCAACCTTCATTTTGGATTACGCTAACCCCAGCCGGTTCCTGATATTCGCCCTTCTCTAGACTATTTAATTTTGCTTCCATGGAGCATAATTGAGATGGGTTTGACTAATTGTACATACCTCTGTTACAATTGAAGGTATCTCAAAATGCTTATATTTCTATGCTTGAATTGTAAATACTATTAATGTTTATTACCTAGGTACCTCGTACCCTTCTTCATCTTGCTTCTTTTGCTTGTTGAAATTTGTGTCTACCTTCCGATTCTCTTATTCATTTTTACCATAAAAGTGTATAGACATTCTTGCCTTAGGGATCCTTATTAAGAAACTTACACGTATTGGTACGCACATGATCTGTTGAATAACTCATAGTTATCCATCATAAGAATGATACAAAAATCGAGTTCCTCTGGCTCAAATATTCCATAGCTATATCTCCTACCAACCGTCTTTCTAGATGTAGGCATTGTCATATTACGAATAAGATAGAGTTAGGAAATTGAGTTATTACAATTGAGCTCTATCACACGATCTAGAGTAAGAAGAAATAGTGACTGTCCTAAATGCCTCGTAGCCTCCTACTTATAAGTGTGGTGCATGACAATCCCATAAACGAGACTCTACTAGACACAACTTGTAGACTCCCTAGGACAAAACTGCTTTGATATAACTTTTTCATGCCCCGTACCTGGCGGGCGAGTCCGGCACTTGGTGCCTTAGCTATCCTTGCGTACAAACTTGTGACTGAGGGACTCTGAACATATAATGTCATACTTTGTCCATAAGTCACATTGCAAGACAATTGTATGCTGACGAAACAAGAATATAAAGCTGGGCTAACATGTCCATCATAACTACTATGGATGGCAAACCAACAAAATATACATAAAAGGCCTACAAGACCAACATACTGCACTAACTGACAGGATATGTCTACAAGCCTCTACTGATGGATATAATGTAATCAGAATAGGGCCCCGACCTACTCATAACATATATACATATATACATAAGGTGTACATAAATCTCTGGACCTGGCAACTCCGAAAGGCATTGAGCTTACCGATCAAGCTGAAGTAGAGCAATATTTAATAAGGATGTCTACTCGTCTGTCTGTATGAACCTGCACGCATGAAATGCAGCATCGCCAGAAAGGGTTGTTAGTACGAAATAATGTACCGACTATGTAAGGCAATATATTCAAAGTAGAAACTGAACTGATAATATAATAACTAGAAGTGAACGGGAGTCAAAGAAAATCTGAAGATATGCTCACCTACTGATACTAATTCAATTCTCTTAATATAGTAAGTAAAATAGTTGCCCAGCCTTTTTAGGCTCGGTAATATCTATAACTTCTCTGCCGTAGTAGCCTCGCTCATAGGTGCTCGGCCATACTAGGCTCTATATCTCGACCAACTAGGCTCGCTCATAGGCGCTCAACCACAACAGGCTCGGTATATAACTTACCAACCGACCAGAGGTTGCCCAATAGGGGACTACCCATTGGTTATGTCTCGATGTTAATGAAAATATTGTAATACTATATATATAGACTCTCTGCTCTCTTCACTGGAAGAAGGAAATACTCAATTGAATATGAAATCCCTATGACGAGAATATTGTAACTTACAAAACTACAAAAATATACGTAAAATATGGGGTATGAATTTTTCTTTATGCCTCGTTATCAAACTCATGTAATTACGGGATCATGCCAAAATTAAGGAAAGACTTAGCCTTAACATACCTGGAGTAGGGAAAATCCATATGATATTCTTGGAAAAAATTACACCGTACTCCTTTAGAATCGCAAAATCCCGCAGTGTAACTTTGTACAAAATTTTGCCCAAAATCCATGATTGGGCTTACATAGTTCACGTTTTTTTGTGATTAATTAGGAGCCTAAGAAATTCTTCGAATGTGAAGCTTTACCCATAAGCTCTTTTTGCAAATTTACGCAATTCCTCTTAGTTAATACATAATAATCCTTGTAAGCCACCCATTCTACTAAACATGCCACCTAGCATATGAACAAGTTATCATCATATGAGCTTTGTATGGCTGCCACAAAATGCTTAATACTTATCCAAATCTTTATTAATTACAAATTTCTTAATTAACTTGGTCATTTTCCACTAATCAAATAATTAACCAATTACCCACATAAGTATAAATTATCTCAAATTACTTAAAGTACTACTTAATTTTATCACACTTTATACACTTTACTATCATGGCGATGTGGTACCTTGTATGGTACTAATCCATAAAGATCGTGTGTTTTAGCACGGGCCGTATTTTATCTCAAAATATCGAACTTCAACGAAATTCATTTTTCGATTTGCTTTCCCTCTCACCTTCACGAATTTACTCATTATTTGTTTGAAAAAGCGTAAAATGCTCATAATCTTAGAATAATCTTATTCCCGAACTTACGTCTATTAACTTACGATGAAACTTTAATGTAAGAAAAATGTGGGATGTAATATATCATTTCCGAGCTTTTATAAATTTGCTTATTGCGTACTTTCACATACGAAAACATGGGGTGTAACCGCGATTTTAAGAACGAAACTAGGAAATTATTTTAGGTTGTTTTTCAATTGATAAAAAGGTCTAGGGCGATGACCTTCACCTAGGTGTTCGTTTAATGGGTCGTAAGCCTTAAATATTATTTTATTGGTCGTGTGTATTATATCTATCAACGGCCATTCCTTTAACCTGGGGGGCGAGACTGACACCCGGTGCCTTACCTATCCTTGCTTACGAACTTGCAACTAAAGGACTCTGAACCTATAATGTCATACTTTTGCCATATGCCACATTTCAAGACAATTGAATGCTGACTAAACATCAATATAAAGTAGGGCCGGAACCTCCGCCATAACTACTATAGCTGGCAAACCAACAAAATATACATAAAAGTCCTACAAGCCCAACATACTGCACTAACTTACATGATATGTCTACAAGCCTCTACTGATGGATATAATGTGATCGGAACAGGGCCCCGACCTACTCATGACATATGTATATCTTTATATATATACAAGATGTACATAAAGCTCTAGACCAGGCAACTCCGAAGGGCATGGATCTTAGTGTCACGACCCTAAACCTAAATTGGCTAATTCACTGAAAATAACATAATTATTTTCCATTTATCACATCAAATATCAGAATTTTTCATAATAATTATGTTTCTTAAGCATTTCAAAACAATAAAAATGATTAGAACATCAAAACACAGCCCCGACATTTGGAGTCAACCGTCATGAGCATCTAAGAAGTGATACAGTCTAATACAAATTTTTTACTACAACAAGTCTGGGAATGTAAAGTAAAATGACGGAGTAGGAAGAAGAAAGAGTAGGTTGCGGACGCCGGGCAGCTGCATCACAATCTCCGATCAATGCTCCAAATGGGGTCGCTCAACTATTGCTCTGCCCTAGTACCTGAATCTGCACACAAGGTGCAGGGCGTAATGTCAGTACGCCAACTCAGTAAGTAACCAAAGTATCTAAAAAAGTTGAGTGCAGTGACAAGCATTTAAACTTTATAGTTTCTTAAGAATAAGTAACAGTAAAGGTAATAGATAAAGTCAAGAGTCCACATTTACCAAAGATTTCACAAAACTCCCGGTGTAAAGACAAGTGAAAACAGTAGTCTCATAAAAATATCAGCCACTCGGGAACAGTTTCACTCACAAATGAAGCCTCTCGAGCAAGCCTCTCAGTCACTCGTGACTCTACTTTCATAAGTCGATGCTCATACTCAACACTCTCACTCATCAGGTACCATATAACAGTTATGGCGGCGTGCAGTCCGATCCAATACACACACACACACACACACATATATATATATATATATATATATATAATGTCACGACGTGCAGCCCGATCCTTAACTATGCTCACATACTCGGCTCTCGGCCTCACTTAGTCATCCTCACAAGTCACTTGGGAAATTCCTCCCAACTCACGGAACTCAGCCCGAAATACCTCTCAGAGTTTCAAAGTAGTGTGATAACAGTTAAAATAATAACAAGTAGAAAGCATGAGTGAGTTCACAATTGTTCTATCAGGATAGTGTGACAATAGTGTAAAAGTACCTATGAGGGTCTAAACAGGTCGGCACAAGGACCCAAACATAGCTCATAGCCCATAAACAAGTATAAATTTCTAAAATACAGGATGTCTTCAAGTTTCAAATCGAATGCGCGACTTAATAGCCGCTTCAGGACGGACCAAGTCACAATACCTATCGGTGCACGCTCACCACGTAGCATGTGCGTCACCTTATTTAGCAACACAATATAAAATGCCGGGATTTCATACCCTCAGATTTAGAGTTACAATCGTTACTTACCTCAAAACAGCCCAAAAACTACTATGCGGTGCTCTTGCCCCATGAATCGGTTCCCAAAAGCTCAGAGTCTATCATAAATCAGATCAATAACATCAAAATATGCTAGGGAGACGAACCCCAATCAAAAGCTATCAAAATTTGGGCATAAATCCCGAAACTACCAATATTCAGCCTCGGGCCCACGCCTCAAAATTTGATAAAATTAACACCACACGAATCTTCATCCTCCCACGATTCTATACATACCACGAACACTAAAATCGGAGTCCCAATGGCCCCTCAAATTCCCATTTTAAAGTCTCTTGATCACAAGCCCTAATTGCCCATTTTCCTCCCTAAATTCCTACTCATTGCATGACTAATAGTAGAAAAATCATCACAAACACAAGAGAATAGGTACAAGTGACTTACCTATTCGATAACTTCAATTTCCTCAGAAAAACACTGCTCAAAGCTCCAAACTCGTCCACAAATGATGAACAATGGGTGAAATTGTACAAAGGCACCCTTTTATACTCTTTGGCTAGTGGTTATGGACCTGCGACCACTTATGCACACCTGCGGACTCGGAATTGCGGCCCCAGGTGCGCATCTGCGCACTTGACTTAAGTCTCTATTTTTCATACCTACGACTACCTCTTCGCACATGCGTTTCTGCAGGTGCGGCCACCCATCTGCACTTGCGACCCCTTCACAAGCTTCCAAACTCCGCACCTGTGCATGGTCCTCACACCCACGGCCATTAAACCTGTGGCTCCCTATCCGCAGGTGTGGCCACACCAGTAAAATGGCACCAGCAGCAGCTTTGCTACAAATTCCCAAGTCCAAACCTCACTTAACCATCTGAAATAAATCCCGAGCCCCTCAGGGCCCCAACAAAAAATACCAACAAGTCCCATAACCTTATTCAAACTTAGTCGAGCCTTCGAAACACCAAAAACAACGCAAAAAAACACAAAAATCACATCAAATTCAAGCTTATGAACTTTGAAATTTCTAAATTTCACCAAAGATGCCGAAACCATCCAAAACACGTCCGATCGGCCTGAAAATTTGCACATATATCCAAAATGAAACTACGAACATGCTCCAACTTCCGGAATTTTATCCAACTACGAACATGCTCCAACTTCCGAAATTTCGCTAATTCAAGCCTAATTCTATACCGGACATCAAAACCACATTCCGAACACACTTCTATGTCCCAAATCACCTAAGGAAGCTATTCGAACAATAAAATCTACATTCCGAGGTTGTTTACCAATAAGTCAACTTTCGGTTGACTTTTCCACTATTGAACTAAGTTAAGAGAGTAAGTGTCTCATTTCTCACCACTCCGAACCCGAACCAACCACCCAAAAAATCACACAAGAGTTGAACCACATGAAATGAAAGCAGACATAAATGAAATGAGGCTAAAGTCTCGGAACGACCGGCCGGGTCGTTACACTTACCGATCAAGCTGAACTCGGGTAACACGTAATGAAGAGGTCTACACGTATGTCTGTATGTCCGAACTTGCACCAACATGAAATGCAATGCCCCCAGAAAAGGGATGTCAGTACGAAATAATATACTGAGTATGTATGGAAGTCAAAGATAATCCGAAGATATGCTCACCTGTTGATACTGACTCAACTCTCTCAATATAGTAATTAAAATAGATGTCCGGCTTTATAAATCTCGGTATATATATATATATATAAAACTGCTCTGCTATAGTAGGCTCGCACATAGGCTCTCGGCCATACTAGGCTCTATATCTCGGCCATACTAGGCTCTATATCTCAGCCATGATGGGCTCGCTCATAGGCGATCGTCCACAGTAGGCTCGGTATATAACTTACCATATGATCATAGGTTTCCCAATACGGTCATGCCCACCGATTATAGCTCGATGGTGGTGAAAATATTATATATATATATATATATATATATATATATATATATATATATATATATATATATATATATATATATATATATATATATATATATATATATATATANGGAAAAAGACAATACTCAATTGAACAGAACATCCCGATAAGGGAGAATATTGTATCTTAAAAGACTAGGATAATGTATATAAATTCAGGAGTATGAACTTCTCTTTATGCCTTGTTATCAAACTCATGTAATTATGAGATCATGTCAAAACGAAGGAAGTGCTTAGCCTTACCATACCCGGAGTAGAGAAAAATCCTTACGATATTCTTGAGAAAGGTTGCACCATACTCCCTTAGAATCATAAAATCTCATGTTTCTTAAGATTCTAAGAAATCTCGTTGGAAGTTTTGTTTCCAGAAATGTTGTTGAAATCTCATTGGATTGAGGTTGCTAACGTTGGAATCCTTGTAGGAATTGTTTGAAGACATTATGAATTCCCTTCATATATTCTCACATATGTTTTGCAATATTTGTAATAGGAAGAACATTATAAGATTACTTCCTTGCATATCTTAAGGCCAAATGAAGCTAAAATACCAAACTTCTAAGTATGACTTTACACGTAATTGTCTTGTGTATAACACCTGAGTTGGCCACCTTTCAATCTAGGTGTATGAGTCACTTAATAAAGGGGGGGGGGGTGTGGCTGCCTAGTGGAAATAAATCCTTATCCAATAATTCTCTAATTAATTAGGTAATATCCCACTACCCAATAATTAACCAATTATCCACATAATTATGAATTATCTCAAATTACTTGTAATACTACTCACTTTCAACACACCTTATATATCTTACTATCATGGTCATGTGGTACTTTGTATGATACTAGTCCATAAATACGGGGTATTATAGCTTGGACCGTATTTTATCCCAAATTACCAAATTTCGACGAAACTCATTTTCTTCAAATTGATTACCCTCTCACCTTCACGAATTTAATTATCACTTGTTAGAAATAGCATAATATTGGAAACCTCAAAATAATCTCATTCCCGACCTTGCGTCGGTTAACTTACGGCATACTTTCGTGTACTAAAATATGGGGTGTAACAACATTCCTCCCTTTGGAACATTCGTCCTTGAATGTGGACTGATGCACTTATCATTTTCATAACTTATGTTTTTCGAATACTTTATTACTCTCCTATCCATCTAGGCAACCGTTATGTGAATACATCCAACGGCCAAGGCATTCCGCTCGTGGTCAGAATCCTCCCAATCTTGTAACTGTTGTTACCTTCTATCATGCAACCTATACGACTCTGACCTTGTAAATGCACCTATGCGACTCTTCTCTACTTTTTCCTCCAACTTTTAGCCAATCTATAGGCCTCACTTTGTAAACATATACAGAGCTTGACAAGATGTCCCTCTAGGCATCTATAGGTATACTAAATCCCTTTACTCGACACTTTGTCCAACTTACGAATTTTGATTTATCTTGTTTCATAGACCCAGTTATCTATCTATATGACTTTACTGCATCTAGATAAGTCATACTATAGCGTAACTCTTACTTTGATTTATCATTACTGAGGTTTGCTACCAAAATTGAAGTTACGTTCGTTGCTTATCCCGTGTGCATATATCTATGTCTTTTAATGCTTCCTCATTATTGTTCATGTTAAGAATGACGGCCTAATCTCACCTCATAATTTTTGACTTTTGTCCATTCATTGTTGATTCACCTTACGTGGGTATTTTAATCCTGTACATTTCATGAAGTTGTTACTCAATCGAAGGCCGAAAGGTCATCCTTCATCTATCATAATTACACTCTCATTCTACTACCAGGGTAGCATTCCATCTCTTCTAATGCTACTAGTCTTAGACTCCTTTGAGTTCATTCAGGCTATACTGAGCTTTCTATAACTTAGAGAACCCATTATCTCTCTTGTTTTCACGGGCTTAATCCCGAAGACTTATACATCTCTTGTCACCTCCTCACTCGCCCTTTCTTATCATTTCTCTTGTCATAAAACCTTGTCTCTTTACTATAATTTAGCTTGCGACTAATACATATCTATTTATACTACTCGCAACCTCCCTTCAACTTGCTTGAACCATATATTTCCTAATGTTATTCTAGAACATCAAGCGAGACATCACATTGTCTCTAACTTTTCTTTACTCTCTTCGCTAGATCTCTGTCTGTCTGAACATGCACGCATGAAATGCAGCGCCCCCAGAAAAGGGACGTCAGTACTGTCACACCTCCTTTTTCCGACACGGGGTTGGATATGGGAGTTTTTCCAATTAAAGTGACATTATTCAGGTTTGGGATTTATCTTAGTTTTCAGAGTCTCCACCCGGATTTTTTACGGTGTTCCGGGACACCATTTATTTATTGAAATCCCAAACCGAGGAAAGTTTGACTCTGTTTTAATTTGTCTGCACACCAGAAATCCGAGTAAGGACTTTTGTTAACCCGGGAGAAGGTGTTAGGCATTCCCGAGTTCTGTGGTTCTAGCACGGTAGCTTAACTATTAATATTTGGCCTAAATTATCTGATTATTTACATATTTTTAAAATCTATTGTGCATCTTAGCCTTTTTCACTTTTTAGCCTCTTTTTAATACTTATGGAATTATTTTAATACAAGTCACGATGACGTGCACTTGTTATTTTGGA